>CABFWB010005220.1:0-10653 GCA_902151455.1 Timema bartmani | reverse complement strand
CTTCCATCCCAACTTAATAAATTTTCGGAGAAAGTCCCTCCCGCCCTCCCTCAATCCATCACGATATTTCACCTACATTCCGGCCTACAACCGTCAAGAGAAATGGTCTCCAAAAATACCTACTTCAACCGCGTGCCTTGGTCGTTCGTCTGAACACTATACCTTTACTGAATCCGGTCATGTCTGGAAAACCACACTCTTTACGACCCGTATCACCCATGGTTGACGAATACTACATTGTACTTCCACTCACGAGCTGAACCGGTCGTTTAATGGCCGACCGGCACCTTTTTGTTTCCTGTTTAACGTCTTCCTGTGCTTGCGCCAGCCAATAGAATCTCTCATCTGTGTGCAGGCATGGAAACACTGGTTTTCATTGAGTACTTTCGGGTTCGAATTAACTTAGCAAGGGTTTAGTACGGTATTTACTACTTGATGTGTGTTTTTTTCCTTTATCCACAAAGGATCAGCACGTACAGTAAGTACCAGACCATCGCTTGCAAGACGAGGCAGACTTGTGCAGTTTGCATAATAGGTTTTTGTTAGTTGTAAATACGGACATAAACCAATCTGTTGAATCAATCCTTTGTGTAAAATGTACTAAAAAGTAAATTGCTTCTGCAGTCGGTCATCTTTAATTAAATAGCAAATAAAAATATATTCTCTTTTCACGCATGCTGACATGTGAATGCCCAACATGTTTCATTTGCGCGTGGAGTAGTTTTTCTTCTTATAAAATACATCATATCGTGTGTGCAGGGAGCAGGTTACTTGAAACACACATAAGTAATTTAAAAGACACAAAAGTAAGAAAGTAGTATTGCAATATTAAGATGGTTTTAGTGAAAACATATAGATTTTCAGAGTTAAAAGAAAGAACTATTTTCTTTGATCATGTTTAATTGTGCTGTACGGTGCACCGTTTTGTCCCTGGATTTGGCAAACTGTTAAGGCGGCCGCCTCCATCTAGAAATTATCAATCTCTTTCAGGCCACATGGTCAATGGTGTGTGTCAATTTCTGGAACTACTTCTTTATTCTGTCTAAGCTAATACTCCCTTTAGCCCTTCATCCACAATCACTCTTTCTCATGTCAATAAGAAAGAGGGGAAAGAAAATTACAAAGCTTCTCATCTCAAGGAAAAGATAAAAGCTCACCGCTAGTTCTTAAATATAAAAGATTTTCTGCTGTGAGCTTATCAACAATTAGTGTATTTGTTAGAGGATGGTTAAATCCAGAGTTCTTTCTCATCAAACCGTCTCATAACTAGGCCAATATTATTAAAAAGTCGTTGAAAATGAGCTAATGTTACATTTTCACACATTATTTCTAGGAATAAAATTCAAGATATTAGATTGTTAAGAAAAATTATCCCTGTTGGAATCTTTTAACTTAGTTTTAGCGTGAATCGTATTTTGAAAAAAAAATTCGTATAATTAAATATTGTATTAGAGCTGAACATCTGTGCGGCAATTTCTCGCTTACCAAGGCGGCCCCCTTAAGTGGATTCATAAATGTAATCACATACTAAGGTAACAAGGATAAAAGCGTACTGTTACTTTCTCAGCTTTTGCCACCTCTTGAAGTAGGGTTGCACATAAAAAGGAAAACATTGATGTTAACGTCAAAACTATATTTTATATCAACATTGATGTTGGTAAAACAAAAGGATTCCCTGGCAATTATAATTAGCGCAGCTGAGACTAGTTTTTCCTTTAAAAAAATTCAGATTCTCACAGGATTAACTCACAGAAAATTAAATAATTATATGTAAGATGACGGTAGTTTTTTTTAGAATTTAAGTTAAAGTAAATAGATTATCATTGATGCTTCATAAATACCATTGGAAAGAGAAAATCGATGTCACAACATCGACTTTTTTTTGTGCATGCCCATTTGGAAGACAAAAAGCTTCCTCGATGGTGATTAAGGTGATGGTGATTATCACTGTTCTGGCTATGTAGGCTGTTCATATCACTGTCCTGACTATGTAGGCTGTTCATATCACTGTCCTGACTATGCAGATTGTTAATATCACTATCCTAGCGATGTAGGATGTCAATATCACTGTCCTAGCGATATAGGATGTCAATATCACTGTCCTAGCGATGTAGGATGTCAATATTACCGTCCTAACAATGGAGGATGTCAATATCACTCCTAGCGATTGAGGATGTCAGTATCACTGTCCTGGCTATGGAGGATGTTAATACCACTGCCCTAGCAATGTAGGATGTTGAGTATCATTGTCCTATCGACAAATACTGTCAATACGACTATTTAGAGACGGAAGTTGTCATAGAGAAAGGCTTCTAGTAGCACTCTGTATGTAACCTTTGGAAATGCTGTTTTGATATGCAAAGTGATGTAGAGGTCATCTTGTTTCAGAAACTGCAAACGATCGGAGAAGACTTTTGCGGCCTCGACGTGAACACTCCCTTGGGCGGTGAGCAGGCCATGGCGGCGGTACCTGTGTTGGTGTTCGGCGCGCACCTGACGGCGGTCGCTGCAACCTCCACCGGCGATTACACCGTCGTCTTCCTTGGTACCGCCACCGGTCATCTCAAGAAGGTAGGCCTCAACTGAGTTTCACTACTGCACTTTTCATTTAAATAAATTAATTTATCATCTCAGAGGGAACTGCATTGTTGGGGAACAGCATTGTAATTCTCTTGTTATCACTTGGTCATTCTTACTTTAAATATAAGACAAGTCTCGCAACGCTGTTTCGTCGATGTTTCCTGTACCTCCCAACATAATTGAAATCCAGGAGATTAAAAATCAAGTTTTTCTCCATAATCTCTCAGAGGTGATATTCAGTGTAGTCAAGCAATAAAATTAAATCTAAGGAAGAAGAAAAAATTATCTGGGTTTAGAAGCCTTCGTCACAAAGTGACAGGTAGCTTATGAGTTGGACTAGGATGTTTCCCCCCTTAAAAAGTGAAATGCGGTTGAAGAAATAATTTAAATTAAATTTGTAAAACAAATACATTTGATATAAAATACATTACATTACCTCTACTCATTAAACATTATTATTTTGTAAAAAGTAAATATTTTTTGTTTGTGACTAAAAAAACATAAATTAAACATTCTTCAAAATATTTAGGCCTACTATATTCCCTAATTTTTTTAATATGCCATACTTAAATAATACCCAAATATTCAATTATATATGCAAAATAATCCATTTTTCTTATCAAGCCATCGTATTACATGTTTATATCCTGATCGGAAATAAAATTAAGCTTAGAATAAAAATATGAATATGAAATATGAGATATGTTCTCCCCAATTCGGTCCCTAATTGACCAATCATACATAGGTACTGCTCTACATGCCCCATATGGGAAATTTTATTTTTGTTGATACCTGAATAATTGTCTTACCAAGTGATGAGAACCATTCACAGGTACAGTTTAGACCAGCTCTGCTTAACCTGGCAACACTCCGCATCATGACATTTGAATGTCTGTATATTATGATTATTGAAAATCATCTCTAGAGCCTCTGCCATCACATTCCCTTCCTGCCACTTTTCACTTTTAATTGGTTTGATGATTTCATGTTTGAGAAAGAGCCAAACGATACACTTCTATGATCTTAAATTTTCTGTAGCACCGCAAAGCTTTATTTGGAATAGCCATTGCTTGAACAGCCGCTAAGCTTGCCAACTTGACTGATCTTGGTGTGACAGGCGACCTGTAAACTAAATACCTGCTAGAAACCAACTTGAAACAGCCGCTAAGCCTGCCAACTTGACTGATCTTGGTGTGACAGGCGACCTGTAAACTAAATACCTGCTAGAAACCAACTTGAAACAGCTTGTCGTTGCTACACTTCACCGACTATCATCTCCAAGGCACCTGTATGGTTACTATTGAGAACACCGTTGTCATTCTATTGTTTTCGTGTGAACAACCCTCCCTCAAGTATAAGGGTACGGCCAGACTGGGCGAGCAAGTGGCTAAAAAATAAAATAGAACACATGGGTTGTAAGGCTATTTGCACATTGGAACTGATTACGTACGACTAGAGGTCGCGCGTAATCGCACTAAGTGGCCCGAGCAATACCGACATGAGACAAAGGACGGGAGTCCTCACATTGGAGGCGATTCATTCGTCTGACTACGTGTTTATGGTTCCGATTAGCGACCCGATCCCAACAAGTTGGGATTTTTCGTTGAAGTCTTACGACCTGACCAGTCATTTTGCCTCTGTTTTGGTTTTAAAAATTTCTAAAATGGAGACTGAAAAATTGCTATGTCTCGTTTTTGAGATGAAGTTCCTTTGGGATAAAAAAAAAGACAGCCACTACCATTCAGAGAGACGTCCAGAGAGATGCGTGGTATGTTTGTTTGACCCACTCATTCCTCCTCCGCCTTCTTCATTGACAGATCAATAAATAATTTTCAAGGAAATACAATTGAGAGTTTATTTTTATCTTTTCACTTTATTTATAATATACCACTCAACGACAACTAGGGGGTACAATGACAGATTGCATCTGAGGAAGTTGGTCTCAATGTGCGGAATCCAGTCGTACGACCAAGTCGCGTGTAGTCGGATGTTCGCCGTATTTGTACGTAGTCGGTTCTAATTTATGAGTAGCCTAATGAGAGGTGGCCATACTGGAGCGAGCGAGTGAGCGAGCGAGCTTGAAAGATAGAACTGGTTCTATCTTTCAAGCGCGCGCGCTCGAGCCGGAACAGTCTAGTTTACAGGTGCTAGGCAATATCATTGTATGTTGGTACATGAGTGCTAGGAAAACTTATCAAATTGACATGATTAGACTTTTTTTTTTATAACGCTGGTTCGTCAAATTTTCCATTAGCTCCTTCCTATATAGCTGAAAGTGAGGAGATTTGGCAAGTCAACTGAAAGAGAAAGCGAAGATAAAACTTTTCTCCATAAGTCCTGCGGATTTCTCAAAGATGATATTGGGTGTAGTCCTTCGACAATTCTACATTCCACTTATGGTGAAAGCTTAGTCTTACCTTGATGGGATCCACTATGGACCTTATAGATTAAATGATGTAATTTTTAGAAAAAATAAATAAAAATGGGAAATAAGCTCATTTCCAAAGCGTTTCACTCGAAATCCAGTGCTTAGATCAAAGTAGAAAGAATCATAAAATCAAATCGTGATTTGTAACAAGGTCAAAACTTGTTTTGGTGGGCGCATGGTCAAAGACCTCACTCTCTCAATAGACTAGACTGCCGAAGACGGGAAGATCGGAGTTCGATCCCGGTTGGGTGTACTGAAGATGGGTTTTCCTTAATGTTTTTTCACTCTCCACGCAAATGCAGGTAAACTTCCTCTAAATTCAACCTTCCTCATTCCTAACATATCAACGTAATTAGTATATATGCATATAGATCAAACGGGTAGTAAGACGTGGTGTTAAAACAATATTTCCACATTGTCCGGAATTTATGGACAGATGAACTAAAATATAGTTTTTGCAAACCCTCGCGGAACCCTAGTTGGGACTAACTGGTCAAGGGTGTTTTAGAAAATGACAACTTGTTCTCTTAATTTAAAAATGTTCTCATATAATGTCTCTATCCTCGTGACAAATATTCAACAACTGTTGATATAACCGTGTGAAGAAAATTAAACTATGTTTATTCTGGAGCAATATTGTATTTATTTGCCAAAAAAAGTTTTTTTTATAGAAACTACTAAAACACTGGGACTTTCTCGGGTTCTCTTCACTCCCACCTTAATTTTCTTTCGTGTCTACATTTTGTAGTATTATACTTACGCGAGTCGAGTTTTTCTTACTTCTGATTATATATAACATTTTAGCGGCGTTCTTTGAAATTCGGACAACTACCAAATTCCTTGTCGTTTCTTCTGAGCAACCAACTTTCCATTGTGCCGACACAAAAGATATGTTATGTTTTGACACGTTCTAGGGGTGGCCTTGAACAACTAGAGTTATGTTAGCAAAATATGGATTAAAAATAAAACGTGCTTATTGGTATATTTGCATGTTTTTTTTTTCTTTCCTTTTAATGTTTAAGTTTGGTCACGTCAAGTTAATAAAAGTGGTTTTTACGATCTGTTCAAGTTTCGAGTTTCTGGCTTAGTTATTGAACTATAATTTGTTTGGTTATATTTCTTAGTCAAGTTGTTGTTGTTGTTGTTGTTTTACACACCTAACATTAAACCCCAGCGTAGTTATAGAGCAGTGTACTAAAAAAAAAAATTAGCACCTCTTTTTACTATACGTTCGTGTTGTATTTATGTACTCATTTCACAAATGTGTTAAGGATGAATAAATTTGAATTTAGAGGAAGTGTACCCCATTTGCGTGGAGGGAGATTGGGAAACCATTTATTTAAAAAAAACTTTGCACATCTGACTNNNNAAAAAAAACTTTGCACATCTGACTCTGATCCTGGCCTCGTCCTCATCGGCAGACCAATCTATTGTGAGTGTGTTGGTTCTTTAAACCAGGGGTGTCGAACTCATAACAGTTGAGTTCCGCACATTAAGGGGGCATTGTGGGCCTCATATGTTTTATTTTATTTATTATTATAGTTTATTTTAAACTTGATACAAAATGAAAAATCTTTAATTTTTTTTCCTCGTTCTCTTTACCATTCTTAAAGTACACTGATATCTACAAATATATTTCCTTTTGCTAATAATGCAAAATACAAAATAAAAAAATAATTTTATTTAAGTGTCAATTTACAAACTGCCAAACAAAAACTATTTAGCTATGATAAAGAAGGTAATAAAAAACTTGGTCCAAAATTCAAATATTTTTCATTTAAAACAAAATATCAGGATGGTAATTTATCACATCTACTGTTTGTTATGAATCTGGCATCGGTTTTCACTTACTAAATTATTAAAAACTAGTGAAATATTTTGACTTGAAACAATCCTCATTGTGCTTTGTAAATGTTCACCTCTAAACTGACTTCTTAGCTAGGATTTTTTCAATTTTAAAAAGGCAAAAACTTTTCACAAATGTATCTACTTCTGATTATTAATAATATTTTAGCTACGTTAATTTTGATACTTTGAGTAAAACTCTGGTAGGGGCACTTTTATAAGTGTCTTGAAGAATAGAATTACATTGAAAATCAATCAATTCAAGTTGTATATCTTCCTTAACACTTTCGACATCAATTGAAAATGGAAACGAGAGTAAAAAAATCTCCTTTTGGAACTGTCTTCAAACTCTTTTCGGTGAGCTGAAATTAGTGTAACATAATTGTTGAGGTTGGATGTATCAGTATAGGTTTACACACTTGTTTTGAGCATAAGAAAGGGAGTAAAGGTTTTATTAGCAAGCTGGTTTTACCACAGTCTTAAGTTTGGTTTGGAAGGCTCTAACTTGGTCAAATAACTTTGTAATGATTTGGTCCTTTCCTTAAAGTTGAACATTAAGGTGCGGCAGAAGGGGGCGCAAGTATTGTTACAGTTTCTATAGAATATACATTTTTTGGCAAAAATAGATAAAATATTTCTACAGTAGCAACATAGAGTTTAATTTTCTGCACATGCTAATATCAACAGACCTTGAATATATGTCAAGGGTGTCCTAGAATTTTGTCAAAACTTTTTAAATAAAGAGAAAAAGTATTGACAAAATTCCAGTACACCCTTGACATATATTCAAGATCTGTTGATATTAGCATGTGCAGAAAACTAAACTCTGTGTTGATACTGGAGAAATATTTTATCTATTTTGGCCAAAAAAATGTAATGTTATAAAAACTGTAAATCTACTCGCGCTCCCTTCTGCCACACCTTAAATCAACTAAGATGTTGTGTAATATTAACCAAAAAAGTTTACTCTACCACACAAGAGTTGTCATTAAATTAATTGACAAAGCGGGTTTTTCCAGCCCTAAATATTTTAATAGAATCCTTCAGTTAAAAAAATAGTTTTAAAACTGTGCCCCGACTCAACAACCTAATTTTGGAATGATACAGTAAATATGTATATTCTTCAACAATCTCATCCCAAAAAAAGTGGCAAACTGACGGTGATTACACGCGTGAGCACGAATAAAATTGACAGTTTTTACAACTGCTTGCATCACAGGGTCAATTTTTAATATTTGTATGCACCAAGTGTCCTGGTGAATGATACAAAATAATCAGATAAAAGCCCCGACACCCCTCGTTTCTCTTTCACTAGCCACACAATTTTTTGAACCCACCACAGAAGGCTGACAATCTTTTTCCAATCAAGTTCTGTATCATTTATAACTTTTTCTAAAGCAAAAAATATATCTTCTGAAGTAGTGTCTTTTAAGGGAATTATTTCCTGGAGTTCTTCGATTATTTATAAGTCTTTGTCCATGCCACGAATAAATACATCCAGCTGTACCACATCTTTTTTATCTATACTTTCGTCACTAGCTATAGAAAAAACAATATAAACCCCAGCCCTCTTTATTAGTTGTTCTTTGATATTACTTGAAATATCAGTGATGCGTGCTACAACTTTATTCTTTGAGAGGCTAATGTTTGAAAATAATTGTTTTTGATTTGGACATACCAGTTCTGCAGCAGTTACTAAGCAGTCTATTTTAAAAACTCTCCCGCACTGAATGGTTTCGGCACACACGCAAATCCAGTCCAAACTTAAAATACACCGTGGGTCGTATTCCTATTCTTCTTTGACATTTTGGTGCGGGCCGGATGCTTGACACCCCTGTTTTCAACCACTCTGCTCAATTCTCACCAAGTCTCCTTTCTCCGATATGCGTCGTTAAAAATAGTTCAAACTGCGATATTTTATGTTTAAACTCATAAAGAAGTTTATGTGCTCTGAAAACGGATACCGAGTTTTACAAGTATAGGCCTACAAGACATCGAGGTTTGCTATGTCCAGATGGTTTGAAAGAAGTATGCATGCATGATTATGTTATGTTTTTTATGATTATGTTATGTTTGTTGTGTTATGGGAACACTCAACAGGTTGGCAATAGCAATAAGTAAAACTCAATCACCTGCACTTGATGGATTTTTTCTCGCGCCCCTCCAACACGCGTATGATTTAGCCCCCACACCCACACCCAAAGCGAAGTGAGATGGTGATTAGGTTCACCGGGAAGGGAGGGGGGGGGGAATCAGAAAATGTATCTAGGTGACTTTAAAAATCACGATGTGATTTCTTTCAAGTGTTTATTGACATGTGTTGGAACTTCTTCAAATCTCGCAAGTAGCGGACAAATGATACGTGGAAGAAGTTCTACAGGAAAATAAAAAAACAAACTAATGTAACCTCGCAATTGAAGCAGAAACCCAGAATGTATTGTAAAGGGTCTCATAGTAATTGGAAACAAACTCTTTGGGATGATATAATGGAAAGAGGGAGCAGACTTTCACTAACGCCATCTTTTTGTAGCATTATTTATAAATATATATTTGTTGGTGTTTTTATAGTTAATTGTTTATTTGTATTAGATTTCTATTATTATTATTATTATTATTTATTATTATTATTTATTATTATTATTATTATTATTATTTGGAGTTCTGTCTTTTAACAGGTCCGTTGCCTTGTCCAAATTGAGTTCTCTAGCGTGTCATATCAGCAAATATATTTTTATATATCCTGTAACTTTATCATCTTTCCTTGTTTGAGGTCATCCTTATTTTATTCGTGGTCTCCCTGGTTCCCTTCTCCATTCCTTTATGACTTACATGACATCACTCAATAAACCTCTTAGTTATAACCCATCCAGTTAGCTTTTTCTTCTTAAAAACAGCCTTTTGATTGATTTATACTACTTAAATATTAATTGTTCCTTCTGGTTTGAGACTGCATAAATTAAAATGTTATGATTTCTGGGAGTTATTGGGGGCTTTTAAGAGAGTCTCAGCTCCCCATAATAAACACAGGGGTCTAGGGCCCCCTAACACTATTCCAAAGCACAGGTGTCGGCAGGGGTGCCCATCCCCCTCAAGCCCAATGGTGCAATCCCCCCCCCTCCAAATGTTTTCTACCCTCTACCCCAAAATCCAATTAACCATATAACCTTTATTGGAATATCAAATTTCCGACTGAATCCACATCAAGGCCTACATTACGTATTTTGTAAATCCAGTTAGAGAGCTTTTTGGATGAGATAAATAAAATCAGAACAGCTAGGAAAATGAACAGTTTATATTTACAAGAGCAATTTCATGTATAAAAATGATATTACTTAAACTTTGCGGCATCTCTTTATAGGATTTCCCTAAATAAACAAATAGCACTGAACTAAAATTCCTAGTTTCTTCACTGACACAGACTATGCAGCTAGACTAGCAGTGTTTGTTTTGTGTAGCCACTACAAAAACAAAACAAGGCTAGCTTTATTTAACTGGTGACTCGACAGTCTCAACTTTATCTTGTCTATGGGACTGGCGACCGACGCGACGGAAGGAAAACCCTCAAAAGTCAAAGGTGACGACGAGTCTTTGTATGGGCAAGGTTGACACCCTGCTCACTACTAAGCGATATCAACTAAGCCTTGCTCGGTGAAAAAAATTATTCGAATAACCTTCCCACTCTTAAGTTAATAGTGTACTTGTTTTCATAGCATGAAACACTAAAATGTATCTTAAACAATCTCACAGGTATTCTAAGTATGAAAAAATATATATGACAATATTAAAGTTTCTTATTAATA
>CABFWB010005219.1:0-39790 GCA_902151455.1 Timema bartmani | reverse complement strand
ATATATATATATATATATATATATATATATATATATATATTATATATAGGTATATAATATATATATATATATATATATTATATATAGGTATATAATATATATATATATATTATATATAGGTATATATTATTTTAAGGCCGAATGGAGGTGTGTGCAAAGTTAAGTCCAAATTTTAGAATTTTTCTTAAAGAAAAAACTCTTTTGATCATAATGACTCAATTATTTATTGAGTAGATACATTTAGTTTAACTTTCCAAATTAAATTATCTAAAAAATTCCTGAATATTTGTCACGATTATTGCGGCTTTTGATTAGTATATTCTCCTCTCATTTATTATTTTTTACTTAATTTAGCACCACATATTACTAACCGCTCAGGTTATACTCTTAAGTACTAATTACGCTAATAGCTTAGGAATTGGGAAGGTTGAACCCAGAGGAAGTGAGTCCGCATTTTTCTGGAAGGAGAGTGGAAAACCATAGAGGAAAAACCAGCCCAGTTCACCCGACCGAGATTCGAACCTCGATCTCCCCATCCTCGGTGGTCTAGCTCAACACGAATAGCGCATTAGCATACTACGCCACCGAGGCTGGTTATATTTTACTAATTTCGCGATGGCCATGTCAAATGTTCAAGAACTTTTGATCATTCTTTATATCACTATATCTTAAAAAATTAAAATACATTTCTATGCTCAAGCCATATTTTATAAATTTTGATCAAAAATGGTTTTTAATATAGAAATTTTAAAATAACAGAGTTTAACTCGCACTCCCTTTTGTCTTAGCTTAAAATGTTTTTTTAAACAGGAATCCAGTTTAAAGAAAAGTAAACCATACTTTGACCAATCAAATGTTACAAATACATTTCATCAAACTTATAGAAAAATACTTGAATGCATTTACTACTATTTATGTATGTCCAAATATTTATTAAATTTATTAAAATGAGATGCCAACTACTTATTTGAAATAAATTACTTAATTTTTTTTGTCTGAAATGTCCACAATCTTAATACAAAAACTAGTAATTTATTTAAGTTATCTTGGTCAATATTAGCTTTAAAAATGTCCCATACTTCACTTCATTTGTCTGTAATTATTTTACATATGACGTTTATATACAAGTACACGGAGAGTTAAAATATTTTAGTCTTTAAATTACTCTTTTCCTCAGTACCTTATACACCTTAGGCAAAAACCCGAGGCAGTTTTGTTCTCCTTACATTTTGATAGACTTACCATTTAAGTGTTTCCTTTTATATCATCCATACTAATTATTTAACAAAGTCTCGTGATTTAGACAGAGCCGACAAAATACTAGCATCTATGATCTAATCTGATGAAAGGAAATTAAACCTTCTCCTCCCAATCCCTTCAAAACAATTTAAATTTATTTTAATTCTCTTTTAAAGACTGTCATTGAATGAACACTTTCATTGAAAAGGTATAATTAAACCATTATTTATTCTGAATTATTGTAAAGCATATTTTTGTTTGAATGACATAAATAATGATATGTTGATTAGTAATTGCATAGTCATATTGAATATAAAATTACTTAAATGTACCAGGAATTTAATATTATTAAAATAAATAAAGGCATATATCCTTTAGAATTCTCTAAATTTGAGGATTAAATAAATCAAATCTAGAAGCGATAACATTTTACTATGTAAATATATTTTTACAAATTTGAATATGAAAGTTTACTTAGAGCTATTATTATATTCAATAGTTGCTTAGTCCAAGCAAATTATAAGATAAACTTAAAAAGCAAACCCCATACCGTATTTTAACTTAATGCAAATTCAAAATATATCCAAAAAAGTTATCCTTTGTTGAGATTTATAATTTCTATAGAAAATTAAGAACTAAAGTGAGCAAAATCAGGATTTAAATTTTAAAATAACCTTACCAAAAGGAAAAGTTAATATTTTATGCTTACCACATTTTCTCAGATTTGAGATCGGATTTGAGTTTCGACATTTGTAGGTATAATGAATATTCGTATTCGAGAAAAAAGTTGTATTCGACTCATCTCTAAAGTTTTTATTAAAAATATACCAAATAGACGTGTGGCCTCATATAAAACAAATTTTTATAAATATTATAAGGATATGTTTGGTCACATGACAAAGCTTATTCTTTATCCAAGTTTAGCTACGTTTAAGGTTAATTGAATAACTCCAGTAATTGATAAAGGTAATTTATTATAAAACTAGATTAATTTGTTTTAGCACCGCGTCTTACTAACCGGTCAGGTTATACGCCTATGTAATAATTATTAAAATGGGTTAAGGATAATTAAGGTCAAATTTGTATTAAGTGTACCTGCATTTGCGTGGAGAGAGAGAGAGTGTAAACCCATTTTGAATAAACCACACTCTGTACAACAGACCCGATCAACCCATCATCGGTATTCAAGTATATTGCGAGAGTCATGCCTAAGACCATGTGGCCACTGAACCGGGTAGAAAGTAGATTGTATCAATTATAATATTTTAATTTTTCTCACTGTATTAATTGGTCAGTGAGTGACCCTTTCAGTATAACCCATAATTTAACAACTATTTTTGTTTGAAAATTTAAGACTCCTTGACTCATAGTCATAATTTTTTATTTTTAAATCTACACAACTGTGAGCACATGGACTTAATGTCAGTCTCCTATAGCTTTATTGGCCGATGTTGGGCTGGATAGAGCTAAAATACCAGATAGGTGTAAATATATATCCACTTCGTTGATTACATGACCCAAGGCGTCATTCTTGCTATCGGCTGAGATACCAAAGATGGGGAACTCATATTTCGATTTCTTGTCGGATATATTGAGGTGGTTCTTAATAACTGGTTTCCAACTCTACCTTCAACTAAATACGAGTACATTTACACTAAAGGGTATCTTCTTCATCCCTAACACATTAGCGTTAATAATAAATGTGCGTATGGTCCTAATGGGTAGGGATCCATGTTGAAAATTAGCTCTTTAATATGGGAAGTAACAGCAGAAATAATCGTTTAAATAATCCCACAAAATTTAATTGAAACATTGTTCGCTATATATCACTTATATTAAACAATATGTTTTTATTCTGGTTGGACTGATGCCATATTCAATTCAAGAGACTATCATTATGTCTTAGATGGCGTAATAAATAGAGTAATTAATAATTTACTAAATAATCATACCTATAACTCTATTACCATAACTTATTGACCGGATATTAAATACTGGAACCTTGGTGTATTTTGGCTCCACTGAAGTTTTAGATGTAAGTTCTTAGGTTGGTTTAATAACTAGACCTATTTAACTGATATCGCCTTTGATTTAAATAGTGAACGTGAATTTCAAATAAGTTAATTTTTAGAAAATACCTATGAGGAGAAGTATTTATTTGTGTTTCTTTACAAAGGCATTCAGAAACCAAGCTTACAAAAACCACTACACATTTTATAGTAAATTTCTTTACATTTATATTCGCCATTTGTAATTCAAAGAGATCAACCTTTGAATCTAATTACTGTGTGTTTAACAAATCCTGTTCTACCCACCATTAGAGTGGAATTCAAGAAATTCATAAGTATATATTATCTACAACTATTTGGTATCATTAAACATAATCAACAAGAGAGTATCCAAAAGTAAGAAATCCTACTTCTCCAAAATAATGTCAATGTGATCAGTGGTAGAGTTATTATGTATCATGAATTACTATTTGATATATGGAATCTGCTACGGCCAAGAGCACCAAAGTGTTTGTCTTCAGCTACCATGATATTTCCAGAGTACATAGTTGAATACCCATTTGATCATCAAATGCTGCTTTAGATTACCCAGCACATATGGCCTGGAGTTCACCACATTCAGGAATGCCCATGTTCTAATCAGACAATCATGGTAAATGCTTTGTTGAAATTATTATTGTACTTACTATATTTAGATTATTTCAAATATTAAATAGAGTGTTTATTTATTTTTGAGTAAGATTTACAAGAAATTTAAATAAATGGTACGGCGCACCGCACAGACTTTCTCTCTCTTTCTATAAACTCGTAAGATTTCTGAACGGAATAATGTACGTTGTATCATCACCACTCCACATAAGAATACGCATAAAATAATATACAATGCTATATAATCAATGAGAAAAGAGGTGCATCTTTGTCCACCTAAGAACATTTCAAACAGTTTAATGTCTTCCACAAGGGTCAACACTTCGTATTAAAATTTCGATTTCTGGTTAAAGTTTTAACATTTTATAAGGTGTTGCAGATCTTCAAGTCATCGCATTGATATTTAATTATTCATTTATACATTTTGACCAATAAAAAATGTAAATATTGACTATTGAGTCTAAAATGGAGATAGATCATTGCTATGCAAACATTTCTCCTAAGAGCTTTAAGGAAAAATAACATACTTTTTTTAGATACTTACTTATATTTAATTACTCTATGGCATTGGAGTATTATTGCGTTAAGACTTAAGTAGTATATGTTTACAACTAAAGCTCACAAAATTGTATTAATATATTTGCAAATATCTCAGAAACTGTTGCTTTTATAAAAATATATGTCAAATAAAAGTTTTTTATTTCTAATAGTCCTACAATTTTGCAATGATAAGTTGTTTAGTTTCTCAAATAGTTGTGGAGATACGGAAATTAACGCTTCTGTAAAGTACCCTAAAAATCATTTTCATAGGAAAATGAAAATAGCCAGTTTATTTATAATCTTAATCAACGCCTAGATACGAATTTTAATCAAAATCGTTTGAGCAGATTTTGAGAAAACCAAATTTTTCTCTTTTCGCCCTTCAGTAAACTACCCTTAATTTTAGGGGTAGATATCCAATTCCAAAAACCCCTCGGGGCAACCCTATGAAAACCCTAGATATCAAGTTTCAGCTCAATCGGTAAAATAGTTTAGGCTCTAGTTGGAGGTACAGACAGACAGACAGACAGACGGAAATTCAAAAACCACTTTTTCGGATTCAGGAAGTCATGAAACGTCAAAATTAATCAAAATCTCTAGTTCGATTTTTTTGACGATCACCATACTTTCTCTACCTGTAAGATAGAGAGAAAGTAAAAATCTACCAATTTAATTAGTGGTTATATAAGAAATGTCAGCGTTTTTATAATCTCATTGACATTAATTAAAAAGTTAATATTAAAAAAAAAAGATAATTCTTAGATTTATTTTAATTTTTAAAATGTCTAGAAATATCACTATTTTAAAATAAAAATTATCAATTATTTTAGTTCATTACAATATTTTTCATGTTATAAAATTACTCTAGTAGTTTTTATTTCCAAAATATTTTACACGAAAAACTACAAACATACACAGAGAAGGACTATTAGATATCTAGTTTGGATAACTTTAAGTTGTGTAATTAATCAACACAATGTTGACATCGGTGGTCTTGGGTTCAAGTTCTCACCTCAGGACCAGATATTCGTGGGTTCAAACCCACCTAGGCTCGACGGACTTTTCTTGAGCGATAAAAATCCGTAGCACAACTTCCTTCGGAGGAGAATTAAATCCATAGGTCCCATGTCAATTGTGGTAAGTAAAATTACCCTGTAAGATGTGTGAAAATATCTTTCCTGGCAAAAATGGTAGGCCCTTTCGCTCTCACTCATAGAAATTCACATGTGCTAATATAATCAGTTGGTTCAGAAAGTTAACGTTAAAGACCTCAGATAAATAAATGAAATAAATAATCAAATGACACTATCATTGAAGGGAATTTCAATTAGAGAAAACCTGAAAAACTAAAATTGAATCATATATTTTTAACGCAACTCTTTAAAAATAAAATATGTGTTAATTCCTACTACACAGACCGGTGGGCACGGGGACTGAATGTCATGCTCATTTTGTCAGGTATTCCAGTGATGGGTAGATTTAAGTTAGAATTATGTTCGATTGAACTGAGGCTTCAATCTCCTAGATGGCTTACTAATCTCTCTACAGTCAAATGCTGTAAGATATTCTTTAAATTCTAGCTCACTCATTCGTACCCTATTAGTGTAATTAAAAGCGTGCATACTGAATAGGCAATAAGACGCGATGCCAAAAAGCATTTAATAAAATTATTAAAACAGCTCTGGTTTTCATAAAATTTTAAGATACATTACTTATGATATTTCATATTTGACCATTTGATAGCTTTCCATCGACTAGTAGCTATCCACACAATTCCCTAATATTTTCCAAGTCTTAGTATCCCGTGGTCAACCCCTCGGCAAAGCTCTCACCGCAAATGCCTTCTGCAACTCAGTGAAGACAAGAGAATATTCCGACGAAATCTTGTTGACTTAAACAGAAAGTACCATCTTAATTCCACACACTAAGAGGATTTACATCCCTTTGAGTCGTCTTGCTTCTTTAACTTGAAACATTCTTTCTTTTTGAAAAGGAAAATTGTAACTAACATAAAGAGATTCCTCCCTGAAACACTTAAGATCGTTGGTGTCTTTGGTGTCTTTAACTTACAAACTCTTGCTAAGAGTTTCATTATAAAAAGATGTAAATGAGCAAAATGCTTTGTAAAGTGTTGTCTTTTAAGTTTTCCACGAATAAGGGTGTTTGACTTATTACATTGTAAGTAAATATTTTCATTTTATCAGAGGAATGCTCCAGGTGATATATATATATATATATATATATAATATACCGATGTAGATAATATATTAATTAATAAGTTAAATTAGAATCAAGTTAATTAAAAATGTAACTATGTTGATGTTGTATCTGATTTTAATCATTTTCTATAAACATATATATTTATATGTTTTATATGCAACAAAAATAAGAACAATTCTAAAAAAAACCACTTGGCAAAACATTTTAGCGAAAAGTCCTTTTGTTGATTATTTTTTATAGAATTAAAATCTATACCAAATTTTTTTAAATCTGAAAAAAATATCCATGTCGTCAGCCTGCATGTGAGCTGTACCAAACTAGTGGCCACCACATGTTGCGCAAAAGACAGTGCCAACATTTGTGAACATAGGTCAGCACAATGAACAAAACGGCCGTTTTTCTCAGTTTTCTAGACAGGAACCATTACTTATTTATTAAAATAGGTCCTCAATTGTCCTCACATGGAAGGGTTTATCCTGTTTAAGTGCCACTGCATTAATACAGAAAAATCTGGAAGCTGTGGGGATCGAACACGTGACCTCTGGATCCATAATTAGAAATTCTGACTACTAGAATATGTATGTTAGTTAGGCCGATATTTATATATAACACTACTTTGCTGCCAAAATATTTTATGTAGAGTTAGTATCTTGAGGAGAAATTTGAATTTTTAGGAATGTCTAAAAAAAATTGGGAAAAAATATTGGCACAAAAAATAAAACTTAATCGATTCCAAATTCTATGAAACCAAATTCTAACGGGACGAGAATTGACAATAATTTGTAAAACTAATTAACAATAAATTCAATATTAAATAATATTTTTGAAATAATTGAGAGTACACTCTGATTACCCTAAAAGATAGCAATCTTGCCTATCTAGTTTACACTATGGAGTAGATTATAAGAAAGGACCATAGTGTATTCCTTCAAGGTAAGACTCCTAACTTTCAATGTAAACGAAGTTTTTTGACATAAAATTAGTCAAATATTATTGTCAAATATTGTTCATAGCAAATAATCAATTGGTATGTCACTAATGAATAATTTCAATAAGTCTATATTATAATACTAAACGAAGTGGATACAAAAAAATAAATGGTACGGCACACCGCACAGACTTTCTCTCTCTTTCTATAAACTCGTAAGATTTCTGAACGGAATAATGTACATTGTAATATCACCACTCCACATAAGAACACGCATAAAATAATATACAATGATATAGAATCAATGAGAAAAGAGGCGCATCTTTGTCCACCTAAGAGCATTTCAAACAGTTTAATGTCTTCCACAATGGTCAAAACTTCGTATTAAAATTTCGATTTCTGGTTAAAGTTTTAACATTTTATAAGGTGTTGCAGATCTTCAAGTCATCGCATTGATATTTAATTATTCATTTATACATTTTGACCAATAAAAAATGTAAATATTGACTATTGAGTCTAAAATGGAGATAGATCATTGCTATGCAAACATTTCTCCTAAGAGATTTAAGGAAAAATAACATACTTTTTTAGATACTTATATTTAATTACTCTATGGCATTGGAGAATTATTGCGTTAAGACTTAAGTAGTATATGTTTACAACTAAAGCTCACAAAATTGTATTAATATATTTGCAAATATCTCAGAAACTGTTGCTTTTATAAAAATATATGTCAAATAAAAGTTTTTTATTTCTAATAGTCCTACAATTTTGCAATGATAAGTTGTTTAGTTTCTCAAATAGTTGTGGAGATACGGAAATTAACGCTTCTGTAAAGTACCCTAAAAATCATTTTCATAGGAAAATGAAAATAGCCAGTTTATTTATAATCTTAATCAACGCCTAGATACGAATTTTAATCAAAATCGTTTGAGCAGATTTTGAGAAAACCAAATTTTTCTCTTTTCGCCCTTCAGTAAACTACCCTTAATTTTAAGTTTTTATAGACACACAGACAGACGGCATTGCAAAGACTATTTTTTAGGGTTCGGGGGGTCATGAGACGTCGACATCCATCAACATTTCAGGTTAGTTTTTTTTTACGGTCGCAATACTTAAACTTTAATGTCCAAAAAGTTAAAAAAATTCATATAATTGCGTATAGATTGAAAGTTATTGATTTTATAAAAATATGTTTCGGATAAAATATCTGTATTATAAATATATATACATATTTGTAATGCTAAGTAATTTCATATCTCAAATAGTTTCGGAGCTATTATAAAAAATGTTAATTTACGCATCAGACCGGAGCCCTTAAAGCGATTTTGCCGAAATATTGAGAGTAGCCATTTTGTTTGGAATATTTATTAATGTTCATAAATGAAATTTAATCAAAATCGTTAGAGCCGATTTTGAGAAAATCGACTTTTTCTGTTTTTTCCCTTCAGTAAACTACCCTTAATTTTAGGGGTAGATGTCCAATTCCAAAAACCCCTCGGGGCAACCCTATGAAAACCCAAGATATCAAGTTTCAGCTCAATCGGTAAAATAGTTTAGGCTCTAGTTGGAGGTACAGACAGACAGACAGACAGACAGACGGAAATTCAAAAACCATTTTTTCGGATTCAGGAAGTCATGAAACGTCAAAATTCATCAAAATCTCGACTTCGATTTTTTTGACGATCACCATACTTTCTCTACCTATAAGATAGAGAGAAAGTAATAAATGTGTATTGAACAAGGGACATCTGTATAGGGTCAACTTATTTTTAGCACCGTGTCATAATACCCGTTTGGTATGTACTCATATATAATAATAGCTAATGTGCTATGAATGAGGAAGCATGCATTTAAAGGACGTCTACCCGCATTTGCTTGGAGGTAGAGTGGAAAACAATTAAGTTAAAACCACCCTCCGTATGTCTGACCGGGAATCGAGCCCCAATTTTCCCGTCATAGGCAGTATAATATATCTTGAGAGTGACTTCTTAGACCATTCGACCACCTTCTTAGACCATTCGACCACCGAAGTGGGTTAGAAGTCCAATTATATTTACATTTTGACACCAAGATGAAAGCTAATTAAATCAAATTTGTAACATCATGTAAATAACAGTAGCTCTTTAATTAAGAAAATATACTTTTGTATATGGGTTTGAATATAAATCAGAGCCGTTAGGTTCATTTTACTGATGCACTGGGAAAAAATGAAATTAGTGCAAGAAACCAAGAGTCACTATGCTGAAGAGTAGTAATAGTGCTATGTAATATGAACGCAGCAGGATTTGGAAAATAAAAATACATTTAAAAAGGCTTCCAGGCAATTTTAAGGCCGTTAGAGGAAAATATTACTTTAAATTAACTTTATTAGCACCCCGTCTCACTAACCGCTCGGGCTATACGCCTACATACGCTAGTGATATTAGGGATTAGGAATGTTATGTTTAGAGTAGGTTTAATGGAATTTGTGTGGAGGGAGGGTAAAAAACAATTTTGTAAAATCTTCCTCAGTGCACACAACCGGGATCAAACCACAATATCCCCGTCATCGACAATCTAGTCTACTACTAGAGTAGCGTGCTAGACCACGTGGACACCAAAGTGGCTAATATTACTATTATAAGATCGTTAAAACAGAATAGCTAAGCGATGAATTATATTTAAAACTTTTATACTGTACAACATTTAACTTAATGAGCATATTTTTTTATTATTGAATTAAAGTAGTAAATTGAGAAACATAACTTAATATTAAATTCAATTAAACAAGTTAATTTTTTTAATTACAATTATGAAAAAATAGATATTGATTTGGGGGCCAAAAAAATATTAAGCTAATTTTAGAAGAGTAAAACTGAAACCTATATTGTAATTTTAGACATATTTATATTTCAATCAAAATAAAGGAAGGGAAATAAATGGTACGGATCTCCGCACAAACTTTCACGCTCTATTTTTTTAGAAATGGAGATATTTACTCAAAATTCGTAATATAATATACACTAGCAAACACGAGAATAAGTTGTGCTAGACATACGTAAGAATTTTTTATTTTATTTTATTTATTTAGCACCACGTCTTACTACCTGTTCGGGTTATACGCTTAAGTACTAATTATGCTAATGGGTTAGGAATTGGGAAGTTTGAATATAGGGGAAGTGAACCCGCATTAGCGTGGAGGGAGAGTGGGAAACCATTTAGGAAAAACCACCCCCAGTTCACCCGACCGAGATTCTAACCTCATTCTCCCCATCCTCGGCAGTCGAGCTCAACACGACTAGCGCGTTAGCTAACTACGCCAATGAGGCGGGTCATTTTTTATTCATGGTTTTAAATTTCATAATTTTATTTTTAAAGAATTAACGTCCTCATTTGTATATTTGGAGCAATACAAAATATCAATATTGGGTCCCCAAGGGTCAAAACCTCGTATTAAAATTTTGACTTCCAGTTAAAATTTTCGTCATTTTACTAGGGGATATCTTATTGTTATTGCATTGTAATTAAATTACTCTTTTATAAATTTTGACCAATTAAATAGGTAATTATTGACTATTGAGTCTAAAATGAGAGAGATAGAATCGTTATAGCCGATTTTGAGAAAATGGATTTTTTCTCTTTTCATCCTTTAGTAAATTGCTATTAATTTTAGGATTAGACAGACGGCGTTGCAAAAGCCACTTTTTAGGTTTCGGGGGTTCATGAAACGTCGACATCCATCAACATCTCGGGCTAGATTTTTTTTGACGGTCGTAATACTATACCTTAAAATGTTGGAAAAGTTAAAAGAAATATATATTTGTGTATAGCTTGAAAACTTTTGGTTTTATAAAAATATATTTCAAGTGAAATATATTTATTATAAATAGATCCACATGTATGCTTTGATAAGTAATTTCATATCTCAAAGACTAACAGAGATAAAATTAAAAATCATAATTTACGCATCAGACCGGAACCCTTAATGTCATTTTGACGAAAAGACGAAAAGCTTACTGGGCAGACACACAATCGTCTGAGATTAGGTGTAGAAATTTTATGATTATTCATTTAATAACAACCCACTTCTCAAATTTATTTATATTAATTTCATAAAAGTATTTGATTTCAGCTGTATTTTTGAAAATTATTATTTTTTATTTGAACTATATACTTTTTTCTTTATAGTCACAAAATATTACAACACGTCCTGGCTGTCTGCCTTTTATCCACGCAAATGTGATGGGAATTTCACATTTGTTACGCATGCCTACCGATGCAAATACTATATATTTTTTTAGTCACTCTTGCAATAAACTAAACTACCGATGACAGGGAGATTGGTAGGGCCTACTCGAATTTCATTTGGGTGTACCTAATGAGAGTGGGTTGTCCTAAATGGCTTTTCACTCTCCTCCATGTAAATATGGGCACATTTCCTCTAAATTCAACCATTCTCATATATAACTCGTTAGCGTAATTAGTATATAAAATGCGTTGAACCCCAATAGATATTAAGATTAAGTGCTAAAAAAAAATTTCTTATAACCCTATCGGGCTATACGCACATTTACTAACTACAATAATATGTTAGCGAGGATGAAGGTTGAATTTAGAGGAAATGTACCTCCATTTGTGTGGAGATAGAGTGGAAACGCTTTTTTTTTAATACCATCTTCAGCACACCTGACTGGAAATATAGTCCCGATCTCCCGGTCATTATCAGTTAACTATATTGCGAGAGTGACGCCTCAGACTGTTCGACCACCAAAACTGGTAATACTATTTCGTTTAAAAGTGAATACCAAAATTTTATGTGGAGAACTAAACAATTTTATGAATTACTAAGTTTAATAGTTTAACACACAGTTACTCGTAACGGTGGTCATGTGGTCTAAGTGTTAGGTTCATTTAGTCTGGCTGACCAGTAACGGGAGCTAGGGGCTCAAATCCCAGTTTCTCCTAAATGGTTTACCACTTTACCTCCATATATATAGGGCTATATATATAGGATGTATATATATAGGCTGTGTATATTATAGGGGTATATATAGGGTGTGATTATATATATATTTTAGGGGTATATATAGGCTGTATATATATTATAGGGGTATATATAGGCTGTATATATATTATAGGGATATATATATATATATATAGGTAAATATGTAAATAAATATATGTCACTTCTTTGCAACGTCTCAGTGGTGGTTTGAGTCTTAATCAAATAGTTTTATTCGTAAGACCCAAACAACTATAGAGAGGTAGTAAAAGATAGGAATTTATCAAAGAAATATTCTTTTAAAATCCTTGTGAACAATCGCACCATACACCCGCTTCGGTGGCTGCATGGTCTAATGCTCTATACTCGCAGTAGACTAGATTGCTGATGACGGGGAGATCAAGAATCACATCTCGGTCGGGTGTACTGAGGGTGGTTTTACCAAAATGGTTTTCCACTCTCCCTCTAAATTTAACCTATCCTAACCCTTAAAACCATTAACGTAATTAGTACATAAGCATATAACCCGAACGGGTAGTAGGATGCGATGCTAAAATAATTATATCAAATCATCAAAAAGTAGCAGACAAAATGTCACAATAAAATTAAGTCCGTCCCTTAAAGGTTTACCACATAAATATAGTGAAATGGGTCTAGTTCCAATGTGAAATAAACTGGTTGTATTTCAAAGGATGAATAAACAACACCATAACTACAAAGAAGTGTACACACGTTGTCTAAAGTAGGCCGATAGCAAATGTATGTTAGTATCAGAACATCTAACTCACATCTCATTTGCAATTCTAATATGTTCAAAGACTCATCTGCTCTTAGTTACCTCCGTAGGAATGGGATGCTGCTATACGATGCCTTAAACAAGTTTTAAGCCATGAACTCAAATATATCCATAGCTATGTTGGTAACACAGTTATTAATATTAGTATAGTTGTCGATCAGAATTAAAACATAATAAATATAAGTTCTAATTATATTAAACAAAGTAAGTATCTGTTTACTAAATCAATAATTTTATTTTAATTGACTGGTCCTACAGTAAGGATATTGGCGGGCACGTGTAATCAAAAAACCGAGATAATCTATTTTTGTGTTCTACTGATTAGGGGTTGCTCGAGTCTCGTCCGGATGCAACGGGGGTTGTTTTACCTAAACCTTTTTCCACTCTGCTTCCAAGAAAATTCGAGTAAATTCCTCAAAATTATGACTTATCCATCCATACAACACACTATCAATATATAGCTACGTATAACCTGAACTGTACATAATGTACCGTAACATGTAGGACCCAATTCATCGGTGGGCAGGAGACACAAAAACAATTAAAAATGATCATTTATCCCATTTGACCTTTTTTCCAGTCATAGTCATGTTTCTACTCCAGTAATGTGGAGCTGTTTAACAATTTAGGAAGTGATCAAAATGGGTAAATTCGCCCTGAATGCAAGCCAACAGTCGTCATTGTGTCGTAGAATGCCACACTCTTTCAAAAACACATTGCATTTCAATGCTTGCATTCAGTCCAAAGGTGGCCATTTAGAGGACTTCTTATAATTTTAAGCAACTCCACATTACTGGAGTGTATCATCATTATCATCATCAACTGTTTCCAGCCTGTGGCCGGATCAGTTTACATTACCCGAGTGCACAAATGACTATAACTTGGAAACAAGGTCAAATGGGACACATATATATATATATATATATATCAAACCCTTTTCATTGTTTTCAGTTTCTCCTGTCTTCCACCAAGAGGGGTTCCACATGTTACAGAACACCCTGTCTACCCTCAAATATAGCAGTCATATCTTGACGGATTGAACTATGACCCTATTTTATATACTCTACCATAGTGGAATGATACAAGATAATCTTGCAACCCTACAGCGTAAAAGAAGGGTATATATAATTTTACATACACGGTATATTTACACCCAAAAACAGATTGATGTGATTTACATTTATTCACATAAAAATGTGACCCTATATATTTAGTTCTAATTATTCTCTAAGGGAATACTTTTTTTCAAACGTTATTTCGTCATTGAATTAATTACTTTATAATTCCTGGTATGGGTAGCAAGACGTAGTAAAAGAGTGCAAGGAACAAACACTTAATTTTAAAAAGATTCAATAAATGTTTTAAACAACCAAATAAATGGACAGTAAGTTACTTACCAAACGACATTTTTAACGAAACAAAATATTATTTCAATAAAAGACGAGTGTATTTATTTTTTTAGCACCACTTCTTACAACACATTTGAGCTCACGTATTAATTATGCTAATGAGCTAAGGCTGAGGTTGGCAGAATTTATAGGAAGTGTACCCGCATTTGCGTGTCAAGAGAGTGGTAAACCATCTAGGAAAAATCACCCTCAGTACGCTCAACTGAGATTCAAAACTTGTTCTCCCCTTCATCGACAAATCTAGTCTACTGAGAGAGTGACGCCTAAGATCATGTGACCACTACCAAAGTGGGTACCAACATTTATTTTTAAAATATATAATATGTCTTTAAATATCTAGGAGCGTCGTTTTTGTATTGTATCTCCTTAAAAGCTATCGAAAGGGATTTTACTAAGTACGTTTTGATTTTCTTGGAAATGGAAGTTAAGGTAATAAATTACATTTCAATCCGAAAGCTAGTAAATTGTAAAAGCAAGAGCCAGCATCACAGATAGGCTTGACTTGAATTCTCTAAGCCTAGCAGCAGTTGAGATTTGTCAGAGGGCATTGGTCCTAGAGAGACAGCCTGAGTCCGGTAGTCTAAACAACTTTTGACTGTAGCTTAGAGGTACCGAAACTAATGTGCTAAATTATCTATGGATGTGATCAATCTATTACTTAGATACAAGTTTGAGAATTATTACCACGTCGTGGTGGGTTTAATGTTCTAAAGGGACGTTATAAATTAATTAATTATCTATTTATTCAGATCTCCAAATATTTAAGTTGTTAATTATTATTATTTTTTTATTAGCACCGCATCTTACTACTTCTTCGAACTATACGCCTTTAAGTTGTATTAAACTATGTTCATATTTATTTTATATACGTATATTATATAATTTATATTTTATTATTTTTAATTGACTTTTGAAGAATAGTTGACCAGCCTCTGTGGTCTAGGGGGCAGATTTCCTGGCTACATAGTCAAATGTCCTACGTTCAATCCCCGGTGCTTTCAGATTTTTTGTGAAACAGTGGATTTGGAATGGGGTCAGCTCAGCCTCGTGAGGGAAAATTAAAGGCTCAGGTCTAAAAAAAAAAAAGATTAATAACTAGAAGTTTCGTTGTGCTCCCCACATGACATACTCTATTCGCAGAAGCTAGAATTATCCTCGCCAACAGATGGGTGACACTCTGTCAGTATGGCTTGACTGTGGGGTGACGCCACAGAGTTGGGAACTTGAATACATCCTCATTAAATATTATGTTAACACTCCCGTGAAATATTATAAACTTATTAATAGGATAGTGAAGAACCATTTCCACTGTAACTAATATTTAAAAAATTATAAACGCCCACCCAAGATTAATTGCGAAATAAATTAATTACTAAACTTTATTTTTAATTATGCATGCCAATTTTATTTAAAAAGTGTAAATTATTATGATTATTTTGAAAATGTTTAGTACATTAACAAATTACACTCCCACAATGATTCATCTTCACCTTAAAATCGCAACTAAATTTTTGTTTAATTTTAATTTCAGCTTACTGGTTCTGGCTGCGGGGTATAACGCGCTATTCTTGTGTTAGACTAGACTGCTGAAGATCAGGGCTCGATCCCGGTCGGGTGCACTGAGAATGGTTATACCTAAATTGCTTTCCAATATAACTCCATGAAAATGCGGGCGCACTTCTTCTAAATTAAACCTTTCCAATCCCTAAAAAATTTGTGTAAATTAGTACATAGGCGTATAACCCAAAAGGGTAGTAAGATGGGTGCCAAAATGAGAATGAAATAGGGGGTTGGTAAATGTTAAGACTTTACGTTTTTGTTTGGAGTTGTGTTTAACTCATATAACTATACTCTCACACCTGTAAGAAATATTTGGAATAAAGTCTGTGATATTAATTTAGCAAAACCATACCAGCAATGTGAGATAGTGAAAAAGATAGAGATACATTATAAATTAATGGGTTTTTGGTAGATTTTTGTGCAACTTGTCTTACTACCCAGCCAGGCTATTTTCTTAGTTGAATTATTCAAGTTGCTGTGGAGGATACAATTTAGAAGGAAGTTTGTCTAATATGTTTGGAAGATAAAACCACTCTCAATACACCTGGCAACGATTTGAACCCCAATCTTCTTATTATCAGCAAATCAGTCCATACTGGGTTGATGCCTTGTATGACATGCCCACTGATGTGGAGTTTTTACTACCTTATTTCAGACTAGAATTGAATATAGTACACTTAGGTAATTAAAATTTGTATAAATAAAATAAATAAATTATTTTATATCATACTTTTTGTTAATAAGGAACAGTTATATTTTGATAAATTCTCTCTTTATACTTTTTTATTTGGACACATAACCTAAGACCACAAATGTTACTCCAACCCCTCATTACATCAGGCATGGATTATGCTCCAAATTCATCGTCTACCCGCAATCAAAGTTCCGTGAGCCTGACATGTAATCAGCATGCACACCACCAATGCAGGTTTAAAACTCTTTAAACTCTTAAATAAGTAAACCTTTACCTACCAAACTGATAATTTTAATGCAATATGGATACGGGAAATTTATACCCACATAAGACTTCATTAAGAACTATTTCACGTATAACGAAACCTCATTAGAGGTAAATTAAACAAAAGAGTTTATACACTTTTCGGTGGCCGATGGTCTAACGCTCTAGTCTCGCGCTATACTATACTGCCAAAGACGATCGAGGTTCTAATTCGGTCGGGTGCACTTAGGGTGGTTTTTCCTAAATAGTTTTCCACTCTCCCTCCACACAAATGCATGTGCTATTCCTCTAATTTAAGCCTTCCTAATCCCCAAACAATTAGTGTAATTAGTACATAGGCATATAAACTGAAACGGTAGTAAGACGTGCTGCTAAAATAAGAGAGTTTATATGTTTCTAAACTATAGGACTTTCATAATGCATCTAATTATTATTATTATTATTATTATTATTATTAGCACCGCGTCTTACTACCCGTTCGGGTTATACGCACTTACGCTAATGTGTAATGGTAGGGTGATTGTTAGATTAAATGGAGGACCTACATCTTAACATGGAATCCGAACCACGGTGGAGGCCTGGCATTCCTCACATTCACAAATTGTGATTAATACACGTCTTGTCAGAGGTGAAGGAGGGGTTTGGCAATCAGATAAATCTGTGCCGGGACCGAGGATTTAACCCCGGACGTTAGCACAGAAGTCTGACACCTTACCCCTAGACCACCAGGTCACCCTATATCTAGTTGCTTTCGCATAAACAAGTGTTTATTATTATTAATGTATTTATGTGTAAACTTTTTTCTGATGTTGTTAGTGTTATACGCCTATGCACTGAATACGCTAATGGTTTTAGAGATGAGGAAGGTTATTTTTAGAGGAAGTGTACATCGTTTGAGTGGAGGGAGAGTGGAAAGCCAGTTTTGGATAAACTACTCTCATTACACCCGACCGAGATTCAAATCTTGATATCCTCGTCATTGACAGTCTAGTCTACTGTAATAGTGACGCCATAGACTATGCGGCCAATTTATGGGTGTTATAATGTAACTGTATGTCTATTCTTCATTAATAAATAATAATAATTATTATTATTGGAGTTATTTAATGTTCAGTTCCTGAACTGACTGAATATTAAAACATATGACTTATAAACCAATTTAAATCTAGAACAAACACCGCTCTTGCCTGCCCCTCCCTCCCTCAAGAGTAGTAGTCAATCACTACTTAAGACCAGGGAATATGTTGTAGTGACTACTTAAAACTGTGCCTCAGGATAGCACTGACGATTTTTTTTATCGTATGGCATATACGACCGAGAAGGACATGGCATCAAGGTTGGGACGTCTTATGTGTGGACGGTCTGTTGGAGGTTGAGCCTTAAGTTGTAAATTACACTATATAATAATGTAATCACTTTTCCACCGCTTAAACTGTGCACTATTTCATTTCAAAGTTTCAGAACATTAGTCTAAAACTTAATTCAGATAATATTATACGTTTTAAGTCAAGAATATTATAATATCATTCCTCAAATCTTAAAAATATATCTTAAGAAGCTACATGTAAATATACACCTGTATTAAGGTGGAATGGAAGGGTACATAAGTTTTTATTAAAAAAAAACATTCAGAATAGCTAACATATTGATCCAATATATATGTTACTATACAAGTCGGAAGACCAGTAAATCTTAGAGGTGACCTGGTGGTCTAGGGGTAAGGTGTCAGACTTCTGTGCTGAGTTTCCGGGGTTCAATCCTCGGTCCCGGCACAGATTTATCTGATTTCCAAACCCTTCCTTCACCTCTGACAAGACGTGTATTTATTACACATTAGCGTAAGTGCGTATAACCCGAACGGGTAGTAAGACGCGGTGCTAATAATAATAATAATAATAATAGTAAATCTTAGAATTTACCGGTATATCCTACCATTTACCAGTATCTGATAGTAAAAGTCCGAAATATTTTAGAATATGTTTACATTTTGAGTTTTAACCATCTCTAGATTTATGTGGGAGAGAGGATCCCCAGTTATAGCTTTGACCAGCACTCAAAAGTAAACCAATAACCTAATATAACCTAACTTAACCTAATCTAGCATAGCCAAGACTAGTCCAACCTGACCTAAAGGTTGGATTAGGCTTGTTTGGGTTAGGCTAGGTTATTTGTTTACTTTTGAGTGCCGGTCAAAGTTAGAACTGGGGATCCTCTCTCCCACCTGACTATAGAGATGGTTAAAACTCAATATGTAAACATATTCTAAGATATTTCGGACTTTTACTATCAGATACTTGTAAATACTAGGATATACCGCTAAATTATAGGATTTACCGATCTTAATACTTTTACAGTAACATATACATTTTATTTAATTTGATACACAAATAATCCAGACAATTATTGATTATATTTTATGAGCAAAATCAAAAGAATAAGTCAAATTCGAGATGCCCATGACAGATATTAAAAAAACTTTTAAAATCACTTTGTTAAGAAAACTAAACTTAATGTATCTAATTTACCAATATTATATTTGTTTAAGCCAAAATTGTTTTTTGTTATAAAAACAACCAAAATACTGACATTTACTCACGCTTCCCTCCCATCTTAAGTATTATTTTAAGTAGATTTATTTCCGACACCTTAGCTCAGTCATTAGCATGCCCACCAACAAGTTAAGAGCACAAAATATCGGATTGCTGACATGACTGAAAATGTTATCATTGGTTAAATTGATGCTTCCTCTTGCAGAATGAGGAATTAATTGTAAGGGAACTTAATCATGGATTGGTTCTAGAACACTTGTAATTTGCAGGCCTTTTCTGATATAATTAATTATTTCAAAAAGTTAATGTTGAATTATTTATAATTAGAATCATAAAATGGCATTGGCAATTTTAATAAATAAATAAACATAACTTTTTTTTTATTGAAAATAGAATTTAAAATAATTAGAGAGTCTTTATTTTACATTCAAATCAATAATCTCTAATCCTAATTAGACACTTAAAAAGCTAAAGATGAATTAACTTTCACGTATTGTGTGTGAATTTTCCTTTGATTTTGATATTGATCGCGTTAGTTCTTAAAATGGAAGTGGTAAATGTATGGTTATTATTATAACGATAACGTTGGGTTAAGCCCCTAGTAAGGATCAAACATAGTAAAATTATACAAATTCATATTCTAAATTGATTTCTTTATTTGAATAATTTTATTTCGAATCCTCAAATTTATTTAGGGATTATAATGAGTCAAGGGCTTAAAGATTAAAAGTAACCATCTCTAATACTCATACAATGTCGGCTACATTATATGTATTTTTAAATATGGGACCCTTAAAATCTTTAAATCCTCGTGATCTTTCGAATCCTTAAGGACAAGGCCGTAGCCAGGGAGGGGTTTAGGGGGTTCAAACCCCTGCGAAATTTTATGAACAGAATATATATGGCTTTATTTATGGTTCAAACAATATTAAAATTAAGATACAAATACAAATTAGTGGGCTGTGCTACCAAAAAAAGCACTTCAGGGAGCTTTTAGAGGTGTTAAATATTTTGAAATTTTCCTAGCCTTCGGCATTTAGGGGGTTATTTTACCATAAAAAAAAACCTCACAGCGCTTCAAAAAGTGTTTAATATTTAGAAATTTCCCAAGCCTTTGGTAATTAGTGAGTTATTTTACCATGAAAAAACCCACTTCAGAGAGCTTCTAGAAGTGTTTATCATTTAGAATTTGTTTCTAACTTCCAGCAATTGGGGGATGTGCCCACCAAACCCCCCCCTGAAATTATTGGCTGGCTACGGCCTTGCTTAAGGATACTATATTATTATTATTTTTTAGCACCGCGTCTTACTACCGGTTCGGGTTATACGCTTAAGTACTAATTACGCTAATGGATTAGGAATTGGGAAGGTTGATTAGAGGATGTGAACCCGCATTTGCGTGGAGGGAGAGTGGAAAACCATTTAGGAAAAACCACTCCCAGTTCACCCGACCGAGATTCGAACCTCGATCTCCCCGTCCTCAGCAGTCGGGCTCAACACGACTAGCGCGTTAGCCAACTACGCCACTGAGGCGGGTAAGGATACTATAAACGAAATGATTATATTCAAGTAATTATTATTCATTAATTATTAGGATTAAATATTTATAAACCCTGGGTATTTGCCGATTTTTAATCCAATGTTTAGGCTTAGTATAATGATTACAAGAGTACTAGACCAACTTTATTGTAACGTAACAACAGGACGCATGACTTATGTTAACAAAATAACCATTGATAGAAAATTTAAAAAAATGTAGAAAGGAAAACACAATGCTAAAATGTTTCTATGATTCATATATATACCGTTTTATATATATATATACGTAAATATTTATATATATATATATAAATATGGATTTATATGTAGGCTTATGTTTATACTTATACAAAATGCATATACATGCACATATTATATGTATATACGCATACATGTATATACATACGCATATTTGTATAATGGCATAGATATATATACAAATGTGTATATATAGATTAGACAGTTATGTATACATATATATATTTATGCATATACATGTATACCCAATTATATACATGCATTTAAATATATATAAATACATAGGCATTTAAATATACATGCAATTATATATATGTATGTATGCAAACGCATACACTATATACGTATGTATACATAATTGAATGACTGTAATCTACTTTTTTTAATCTAATCTTCATAATATCTACGAATCCCAAATCTCAAATACGAAACCTAATCTTGGAAAACATAGGAAGCACAAGGGTTTTATTTCGTATAAACTCTATATGTTATTTAATGGCCATGACATGTTGCCTTGCGTATGTTATCAACCGATCCATATTATCAAGGTCAATCTTGTACTGAATTCAATTTTTGAAATGTGCTCTAGAAGAAGTGATATGATGATGCGGGGCCCATCTAGAAAGGTTGCAAACCAGTGGCATTGAGCGATTGTCATGCCCAACCCTCCCCTAGAGGAAGAAACAATGACGGTAGCCGGTGGCTGTTGTATCGGGAAAGTAATTAGGAACACCGGGACTATTTTCTTTCTCTCTCTCTCTATCCAAGAGTGGCAACATCTCTGTCAGCTCCTAATATCTAGCTCAAGGAGAAACTATCACACACTCACAAAAGGCAAGTAGGAAATTATTTTCGTCTTTTACTTTTCTTCCCCTATAACCTCTTCAAAAGGAGTAATCCTTTTACTTCTTCAGGTCTAATTCGTTGTCAAATAAGAAAAATAAACCAACCAGCTTCGGTGGGCACGCAGACAAAATGTAAGCCTCGTCTAGTCTGGTTTGCCAATTTACAGAGAATTTGGCATTCAGAACCCAGCTGGTTGTTCAAAGGGCCATTATTCATAAATAGCTTACCATTCTTTCTCCACATAAATTGCGTACATTTACACTAAATTCTATATTTCTTTTCCATGCCTTCTTAAAGTTGTTGAAATGTGTATAACTATGGGTAAGACGTGTTGCGACTGGGGAACGGTCTTTTAAAAGTGGCTATAGGTCAGTGCGAGTACTAATAAATGTGCTAAAGTGTTAAATTCATATTTATTTTACTATTTATTTTAAATACGTACTTTCTAAACCAAAGTTTTTATCAACGCCTTTTAATAACTGTTTGGTTTGTACGAATAAATGATAGTTACTCTTAATGGTATAAGGATGAGATGAGGAAGAAAGCCTTTTAAAATTTATCTAACCGCATTTGCATGGAGGGAGAGTAGGAAGCTATTTAGGAAAAACCACTCTCAGTAGAACCAACAGGGATATTTACCTGGATCTACCCGTCTTCAGCAGTCCATTCTAACATGAAAGTGATGCCTTAGAAACTTAGATCATTCGTCCACTGAATCGGGTAAGATCGGGTTAATAATGACTTAGGATGAGGGGTATAATTATATTGGGAGAACAGTTTAGAGAAATGCACTTGCATTAGCATTAAGAGAAGAAGATATAAAAAATATTGGTGATCAATTACACTTCTAAGCCAACCACTACAAGTGCATATAACTAAAATAGAATCTACAAATTTATGCCATCAGCAATCCAATCAATTAACAGCTTGACATTATTTAATTCAAGGAAAGCACACCAAGCACTGAACAATCAAAATCCTAAAAATTAAATATGATATGGCTAAAAGACAAATGTGTGAACAAATATCCAACTACTTAATGTTAATTTTTGATTGGCTGTAGGTTTATCTCATATTTATTATTTCTTCTATGCAGTCATGGATATAAAGATGAAGAGCAGATTGATTATGTTTGTAAACCAATTCTTAGAATTTAGTTAAACAGTTTATAAAATGAACATAAACAATGACAAATTTGTTATTAATATTGTTAAACAAATAATTAGAATAGATTGAATAACTATTTATAGACTGACCCATTTATTGCAGAGTTATAAAAGTGTTCCCCCTGTTTGGCCCAATATATCTAAATAGTTTATTTCCTGTTTTGGTGGGTCTCTTGATAGATTCTGGCTTTGATACGTCAAAAGGATGAACTGGAGGATAGGAGTAGCTTAACGTTTTATATGCTTATAGCCTAAAACTATTACGTGTTTAAATATAAACTAAGAAATATAGTGGAACAAAATTATATTGATAAAGCTAGCAATATGACGAGTGTCTAATTTATTTTATGGATATCGAGGTTTGATGCGTATCGAGTGATTTCTTCGCCTTTAAATTAAGGTGTCAATAAAGTTGTGCCCTTTGAATAAGAGCAAAGTATCCATTATTTTTTCAAATAATGGCAAAGCATCTTTTAAGAAAATCAGTTTGAATCGTAGTAGGCCAAAATTGGTGGTAGAAATCTAAGAACGGGTGATTAAGAGCTCATTCAAAGCATTATACCGTACCGTGTGTTATTAACACGATTTATTAGCTAAACTCAGAGAAAATTGTTCTTATCTTAGACTCTAGCTAATTCACACCTCATGCAGTTTTGCATGAAGTGAGACGTAATACATTTGGGACCACGTGGATCCAAATAAACAAAGTCTTTAAGATGGGGTGCTAGTGAGCATGAGTTTAGGGCAGTATTTTCGAAGTTTTTATAGCATAAACATTTATTTGGCCAAAATTTCTATAGAATCATAGAGTTTAGTTTTCCGCACATGCTAATCTCAACAGTTATTTAATATCTGTCAAGGGTGTCCTGGAAATTAGTGACAACTTTTTCTTTACATTTAAAAAGTTTGTCACCAAATGCCGCTATGCTCATGAGAGATATTCAAGAACTTTATAGATTAGCATGTGCAGAAAGCTAAACTCTATGTTTTTATAGAAGAAATATTTTATCTATTTTTGCCAAAAAATGTTTATGCTATAAAAACTGAAAAATTAATGCACTAAACTGGCGCTCACTAGCACCCAACCTTAAGAGGTGTTTGTGAAAACTATCAATATTAAATGTGGGATGTATTAAGGAACGTGGGTCAAGGCAGTTTCTATATCAAATTGATTTTTTATGTCAAGATAAATAAAATTTAGCTTCAGTACCAAAGGTGTAACTTGGGTTTTAGAGGGTTGATGGCAACGAGGCCAAATAAAATAAAAAAATAGCATTCCTTGTAAGCGGTTCTCCAAAAATTTGGCTAAATACTTGTATTGGTTATCGAACTGGGAAATTGCTGTAATATTCGTTATAAGATAACTAAAACAAATCACAGAATCATTATTAAAAAGATGAAACTTGAATTTCTGCTAATTTTGCTGATAAATTTGCACCCTAGGGAAGTATATTCCTCCCCCCTCCACCTCATCCTAGTTACGCCTCTATTCAGTGAGTACCTTTGATTAAATTCTACACATTGTAATTTCAACAGTTCTTCATTGTTTTTCTCAATAACATAATTACATTTTATGGTAAGCTTTTAAATGATGATAGCGATATTTCTCGTAAATTTATAGGAAATTTTGAGATTACTTAATTTAGAAAATTAAATTAAACGTATCTAGCCTACTGAAGCAATATTTGGTTTATTTTGTCAAGAAGTTTGTTATAAAAGCTACATAAATAAGGGTTTTACCTTGTGTTAACTTCCAACCCATCTTAAGGAGGCAGCCAACCGGAGTGCTAAGATACGTAGCAGGTGTCCAGAAACACCATGCTATCCAAGATATTGTTTTTTTTATCAAGTCCTTCTACCTGTTCAGGGTATACGCATGTATGAAAACTACCATAATGGGATGTGAATGAGGAAAGAAGCATTTTAAGGGTAATCCACCCGCAATATAGTGCAAGGAAAGCAAGAAACCGTTTAATAAAAACCATCACCAGTAGACTCAACCAGGACTCGATATTCCCGTCTTCAGCCGGCCAGTCTAGAACTAAAGTGACGCCTTAGACCATTTGGCCACCAAAGTGGGTAATTATTTTTATTTCAAAATATAGTTATTGCTAAAATGGAAATGAAAGATTTAAAATTGCTCCTATAAAATTACAACTCCTATATTTTGAATTTTATAATTTTAAAAAAAGGCTTAAAGTAATTTTTCTCATTTTCGAGAAAAGGCTTTACCTGAATTTTCACATTTTCGAAATAAAAGTAAATGATTTTAGACAGAGACGTAGCATTACTCAAACATTTAAATACATTTTGTAATAGGGTCAATACAAAAATGTCAAAGATGATTAAGGATCGCTCTTGTAGTTTTTGAATTTTTGAACTTTACTTTACATGAGACATATCACAGTTTAAGGATATTTCCTTAAAATTAGCAGTATCCTTAAGGGTCTTTCTCACAACACAAAGCCTACTTGGGTTAAATCCTGCAAAAAACGTAAAGGCAAGCAAGGGCACCCATGTGGGTTTTCCAAATGGGGGTGGATTGGAAGTCCCATTTGTTGGAGGTGTGGCACACCCCCTCGACCTTCATCGAGAGAAAATTTCGGGATTTTAACCTTAAAAGGAAGGAATTTTAGAGCGTCTGAACATAATTCTAAGCTAATTATATGAGCTTCAATAGCCAATATTCACAAAAATAATTTCTGGAAAATAAAGGAAATTGCTGTAGCTGAACCCATTAAAAAGAAACATTATATTTTTCACGAGTTTATTGAATGAAACAAAATTAAAAGTAAGCTGTTGAAGAGAAAATTGGAGGAAATGACTCAAAGCTGGTAGTAGCAAATTGCAGCCAAATCCCAAACACACAATCATATTTTTTCATAAAAGTTAACAAAAAAAAATTGGATAGTGATAAGGGGGGGCCAAAGACCCCCATATTGCCCATATGTGAGCGCCCATGGACCCCAGGGTTTAGATGATTAGACTTAAGTTAGGCTAAAATCCACACTGGCTCCACACCTTCATAATAACTATCATCATATCATCTCATTTGGGGTATGACGTGTAGACAACCTGAATAGTTGTACTCTGGACAACGTTCTGTGCCACCAGAGCGGCTAAAAGTCTACACATGAGACGATAAAACCTGGATGTCATGTCACTTCCAGTCATATATGCCATTTTTATAAAAATAAATCTATTAATTTTATAGTTTTGACTACCGATCATTAAAATATTGTTTTAATGAGATTGTTAACAAATGCTGTACAGAGTCAAATTCGTTCTATTCATAGCTAAGTAATTAAATAGGAATAAATGGACTAATTAAAGTAATTCTTCAATAAATGCACTTCTTTTCAACTTAAATTTTTTGACATGACATAGTATAATAATTATCTTTAAAATTAAATTAAATACTTACAAAAATATTTAAATAATCGGCATGAAGGTTATATTTCACATGGGATGAGCAAAAATATTCACTTTTTCCTATTTTGCGATTTTCTTACGGGAAGTTAGTTTTCACTTTGAGAAATTAGTATGTTTAACATAAATCAATTTGAATGGTAACTCTCTCAAAGACTCATTCAAATACAACTTATTTTTATTCAAGAATACCAAAATGTTTCATCGATGTTTTAGACCGTTTGAGTAAGTAAGACTCTTGTACAAACGAAAAATCTCGGGAATAAGGGTCTAGGATAGATTAGACTCATCTCTAAAACGGAGTTATCTCCATCCTAAAAGATGATCATTGATGGAAGGTATCGTGTGCCATGTAATAGGGTTCTTAGAAGGAAGCAATTTGACAACCCTCAAAATGGCCTATTTCGGTCCCCTTGCCTTCCTCTAGTGGAATGTCGGGAAAAGCCTCCTCAATCATCCAAACCTTGGGCAGTCATGATCTGCCCCCACATAGTTTGTGGGGGAAGCAAAGAATCCCATTGTCAATTTATGTTACGCCTAAGGTTATGGCAGGGTTAGATTTTCTTATGAGAATTAAATAAAAATATAAATTTAATTGCCATATCTTTGCGTGTGTATTAAACATTATACTGAACGATAAGAATTATAATATTTCTATCAAATTATTTGACTGATAAAATGAATTGGGGATATTTTTTGTTATTCTTGTAATATTTATGTTTAGCCTCGTTTATAGGTACAGTACGTAGTGGATTTTAATTTTTATAATTTTAAAGCGAAATCAATGGAGATATAGCATTTAAGTAAATATTTGTTTACATTGGAAAGTCTAATTTGTAAATAGGTAAATTCTAAATTGTTTTAAAAACATTAAACCCATATCAGTGGTCACATAGTCTAAGGAATCCCTTTGATAAGTTAATGTATTTCAGGTGACCGAAATATTGGGGTTAAAATCCAGGTCGGGTGTAACGATTGTTTTTACCTAAACGGTTTCACAATATTTATCCACGCTGATGCCAGTACTGTACATTTCCTCTAAATTCTACATCCACCATCGTTACCCTACTAATGCAAGGATGCGGAAAGAGTCCACAAATATTAGGATAAAAAACAAAACAATTAATCTTCTCTTGTGTATCCCAGTGATGCTACTCTTTATCTAACACGCTATTCTAGTTAATAATACTTGTGTACACTATCTTTATTGTTTCTTGGCAAACAAATTGTTTTTAAATAAGTATAGCTGTTAGCCATATAAGCCTTTAACTTACAACAAAATCCATTCAAAAAAATAATTTATATTCAACCTGAAGTGTTTTAATATTTTAACCTCTAGGACTCTTCCATTTGTGCATAATATGAATGAGGTATAAGATAAATAATAATAACAATTATTTTTATTATTATTTATATTATTAGGATAATAAAGTCTCATAGATTACGGTGGGCAGGACATACAGTGCGAATGGGAGAATCTATAACCTTGTTCAGGTTATTGACAGGCCAACCCAATGGGAAGAAACTATTTTGGGAATACCAAGACACAGATGGGAGTAGAACATTAGAATGGACATGATAGAGATAGGGCGTAATGAGGTGGACTGGATAGAATTAGCTCAAGATAGGGATAGGTGGAGTGCTTTTTTAAGTGCAGCAATTAACTTTCGAGTTCCTAATTCCATAGAGTAAGTATTTTAATCATTATTGCTAGTGAAATTAGTAGTTGTAATATCAGCAGTATATATTTTTTTTAATTATTTGCTAAGGTAATATGTATGTAAATACAGGTTATACTCAGTAGCGAGGCGTCAGGGTAGACAGGATAAGTTCAGCTATTCCAAAAGGTTTTGAAAAAGGAGAAAAAACATCCCTTTATATAAAACATATGTAAAATTGAAATTTCAATGATCAGTCTTTAAAGCGCAATGACATGTTAGCAAGTGTGCGAAGTAAATGTGTCCTTTCCTTTTGGCAAGATAGATAAGCTGATACCTTCACACCTAAAGCACCAGGTGGATCAGGCCTGCTGGGAGCTAAGAGGGTGATGCGTGCGCAACTGTTCATCTCAGCCACTAAAGGCGACCAGTAAGCCGGCTATCCCCGACTCATGAGTGTTACATTATGACCATACAGAGTGTGTTTCAAAGGCTTAGTTCAGTTTAGATTAGTTTAGTTTTGTGATTGTGACTTGAATGTTATTATTTTATTGTGTTGTTTTAAATTTCGTATTATAATATATATATATCAATAATGTTTTAGGATTTAGTGTATGTACTGTAGAAAAAAAAGATTCTGTAGACATCAACAATGACTCTTTCTATACAGTTGACTTTTTGTTAAATAATTCTACTGAGTCCTTTTCTTTAGAACGAAAAGGGATTTAAAAGGAAAAATAGCAAGACCAAAATTCAATATTTACAGAAGGTATGACAAAAAATAAATGAATGAGTAGTAGTAGTAGTAGTAATATTTATTATTTTCTTAATAATAATATATTGACAGTATCTATTTCCGAATATTTTAACATTAGTCACTTTCAGCCATTTTTTCCAATAAAGAACCTTCTGATAGCTGCCACTGACCACCTCTCCTACCGTAGTTAGAGTATACGCCTAATTGGTCTAGCAAAGCATTCAGTGCTCGTCAGTTGATGCCAAACATTTTATCTCGTAATAATTTTAATGATTTAATAGAGTATTATAGGAAAGCAATATTAAATGTCTAAGGGCTAAACTTTTATTCTAGAAGTACACATATATTAAATAAATTTTATTTTTCACTGAAACTATTATATATTGTATTAAGATGGTATTTAAAAAACAATCCAATTAATAGCCATTTTGTCATTTATTTTATTTTAAGAAATGCATTATAGTTTAAATCAAGTATGTGAGCCAACTACCCATTTTATTATTTATTTATTTTACCACTGGTGTTTTTTCTATTCATAAATAAAAATGAATATGGTAACATATTAAATATCGTTGGTATTATTATTCTTTGTTTTCTTTTCCAAAGTTATTATAATGTAATTTTATTTTATATTGCTTTATTCTAGTGTAATTCTAGTGTAATATATATGTTCTTTTCTAATTCAATAGGTACCATAGTAATAATATTGCAGTTTAATTTTGTAATTGCATGTATTTTTATTGACTATGGTTTCCAGTCTTTATTCTGGAAGTTCTTTGGATATTGTTTTCATTTATGATTCTCAAAACTTTATTATTTATAATTTGGGTTGGATATTGATCAATAGTTTTCCTCGGTAAGTTACCCCATAGCTTATGTGTGATTCAATTAATGCATGATACGCCTACTATTTTTAAGATATCGAATGCAACTTGTTGTTTTATTTTATATTTACTAACCATCCCCGTTCTAAATTTGTGGCTTATTTTGTTTATGTGCATATTCTATTTCAAATGAGAGTATATTGTTGGACCAAGATAACTATATGTCTCCATCGACGAACCTATAAACTCAAATAATAATTATTATTTTAATATGTGTCTCTACTTTGATTAACGTTGAACAATTATATGGTTTCATACAATCTAAATATCCTTTGTTATGTATTTGTATAGCTTATGATTTTTTAACATATAGAAGTCAGATGTGAATTGTTTGTATATTTTTATGTATTTAATTAATTAATTAATTAATTATCATGAGTTAAATATTTTAATCTCTTTAAGTTATCCTGCAAAATTTGTTTAGCTTTATCAAAATTATTGTGAACTGCATATACCACACTGATGAATGCAGTTTAACATTGTATTATACTTGTATATATTATATATAATATTGGCACTAGGATATAGCCCTGTGGTACGCCAAAATATAGGTATATATGCTTTTTCACTATACGTTTTGTTAATTCTAACAATTACTTTCCTATACGTTAATATATTTTGAAACCAGCTATTACTATTAAATCTGATACCAGTTTTATCAAGTGATTCTAATAGTATGCTTCTAACTGCAATAGCTATGTGTTCATTTTAATTTAATTTCTAGAAAATGCCAGTATAAAATGTTTACAGACGTACCATTATTCTTTTGAAGGCTTTATTATGTTTTATCAATTATGTTATATTTTTATAAATATTTCATTAAATTGTTGGCAATATAGTTCAACTATTTTTTTAGACTAGGCAGTATTGCTATTCATCTGTAGTTTTCAATAATCTATGTTTACTTTTTTTCTGTAAATTTATTTGGTAATTTTTGTTTAGGTTTTTGCCAAACCAAGCTCTGTTAGTTACTAAAATTAATTTCGTTATTATCGAGGTAATTTGAGTGCTATTGTATTTCACATATTTTATTCTAACTTTATCTATTCCTTTACTCTTGTTTATGTCCAGTGTCTCAATAGTATATTTGACAATAGTACATGCGGCCTTAAGTATAATATATACATTCTTTGGGTTTGGTAGTCATCATGAATGTAGTTATAAATTGTACTATCTCAATTATGCTGTATTTGGATAACATATTTAACACTACCACATGCAATGCAACCTTAAGTATAGATAATTTATATAGATATATAAACTACATTCACAATGACTACCAAACCAAAAGCATATATGTATTTAAGGCTGCATGTGCTAGTGTCAAATAAGTTATCCAAATACAGCATAATGCCTTTATTGAAAAGCAATACCTGGACACGGGACTTGAACTCGAGACCTTTGGCTTAGTACGAAAATGCTCTGAACACTGTGCTATTCGAATGTCGTCCCATGCCCAGGGTCATTCTTCACTCATATTTTAACACAGATTATGTAATGTGGAAATAATCAGCTACAATTGTGTGATCAATTAAGATCACGAGCTAACAGATAACGCATCTATCTTAGACCCGATAGGGCCTTTTGCTGCCGATAGTACAATTATAACTGTACGAATGCACATCATGATGGATTAAAATCATGATGGATTAAAGAGCCAAGCAATTATATTTGTTAAATACGGTTATTATAGCCGTATCTAAATATAATATTTTCTAGAGGGAAAATTGACACTTGGACAACGGGAATTGATCCCGGGACCGTTGGCTTAGTGGGTCAGTTCTCTAATTACTGAGGTATCCAGGAGTCATCCCATGCCAAATGTCCTGGTTCGATTCCCGTGTCCACGTGTCATTTTTCAATTTAGAGAATACAATATTTCCTATGTTTTCATTTCCATCCGAACGTATATAATTTTTTCATCAATTGACATTTTATTATGTTTTATTAACATTATATTCGTTTGATACCATGTTTTTCTTATATATCGGTTTTTTAACTCTGATATTTTTTCCTTAAAAATTATTTGCTAGTAAATTTCTGTTTTCTTTGATATTTTATTTTGGAAACTTTTAAGATAGATAACTTTTACCTTCCTGATCAGTTTATCCTATGTATTATTTCTTTGGCCAGATATTTTATAATTCCGTTATTTTGTTTTCTTTGTTCAGAAATATTACAATTATAGCTAAGGTTATTGTAAATGCTGTTAAATATCTAAACTATAGCTTTATATAGCTCTTTAACATTTTCATGACATAGTAAACTATCCCAATCAGTAATCCCAAGTTTAAATTTAACTAAATGTATTTAATAATATGTTGTCAATGTTCATCTAGATATTAAATTTATTGTATTTATTTGTTTCAATGTATAACGATACCATCTAAATTTAAGTAATTTTGGTTTTAGTTATTGCTTATTATTTATTCGTCAACTTGTCATAACATAGATACGGAAGACGTGTCCTGAATACATTTTTTTTAAAAATATTTCCTTTCTTTCATACTTATTAATTGTACATTCTAAACCATTAGAGATAAGCATGTTTTATAACTTTTAATATATATATATCATGTTAATCTCAAATGTTTATGTTTGGATCACCCATAAACACTCTTTGTTCATTTAACGGGACTACTTTTAATTTTATCATTAATATTATTTATAAATGTGTTTTTGTCCCATGTTGGCGATTTGTGTATACCTAAGATGTTAATTTAGGAATAGTCTTATATTTTTATTTTGACTAACTTACGTTTGAATGCAATTTATTTAGTTTCTAATATGATTGTCCTAAATTATTTATATAACACTATAATTACACCCCAACCAAGGATATTTTGTTGATTATTCTTGCATTTATTATAACCCTCAATGTTGAATTGTAACACCTATGTATAATGTTTTAAAATTTCAGTTAGAATTATAATGTCTATTTTAACAATACTATTTTCCAGTAAAACAATAATTAAAGTGCAATGTTTATTTATATATCTTACATTGAGATAGATAATGTGAAATTTATTTGGCCGTACCTTATAATTTAGTAGATCTGTCCATTCTTCAGAGTCTACATATTCTTAACTAACTCGTGGTTTATCTTAACAAAGATTTTTCATATAGTACTGTGGTTGTTTTTTGTTTACATTCTTGCATTTTACTAGCATTGGTAGTAGTAGTAATCATATTATTAGTGGTATTTATATTTGTTAAATAAATAACTTAAGGAAAGGGATTTTTTGCATGACGTCTTATTATCCGTCAGGCGTATACACATTTAACTATAGTAATTAGATAGGGATGAAGACGTTTTAATTTAGAGTAGACTGTAAAACCACATAAGGAAAACAAAGTAGTACACCCTTCTGGGATTCAAACCTCAATCTTCCTGTCACCAGCAAATCGGACTAGACAAGATTGACGTATAGTCTTCATGGCCATTGTTGCGGGTACTTAGCAAATAAGATGGGGTGAGCTATGTTTAAGGAAACTTACTGCGTTAGCTCTGTAAGAGGTTTCTAAATTATAATGTTAGAGTTTGGATGAACACCTCCACTGTATTAGATAAGTATTGAATCAGAGCTATTAGGTCAGGGTTAACTATACAATCTACGTGGTTAAACCTGTCACTTTCTTGCTTGATTTTGTGTAGTCGGCTTTCACTTGTAATTCAATAGCATTGTATTTGAATATCAGCTCCTACCCAAGGACTTTAAGGTCAGACTACTTGATCCTAATAAACACAAGTTCGTAGAAATGTTCATTTTCCCGAATATTTTTAAATTGTTATTTAAAAAAATATAGACACGATATTGTATTTTTTTAAATACATATTATTTAAATTGCATAATATATATTTCACTTTTATTTTTCTTGAACTATTATTCTGGTTTTTTTACTGGAATTTTTTTTTTTTAATATGACTTTCTGCAATGTAAAATTGCAGGCATCACGTACTTACAGACTTACGTTTTAATCTGGCGTAGGTAGAACGAGTAGAAGCACTAACGATGACGACAAAAACCTTAATACGGATGTATGTATTAGTTTAAAAGGTGCCATTAATCCCCCGGGGTAGGATTAAACCCTCCTAGATATTTCTCATCGCATGACCAGTGGTCAAGCTTTTAGGGAGACAATGTAGACAAGGGCCACAATTATCTACGATCACAATAGGAGATTCAGCCTTATGACAACATTGAACACGCACTTACCAGAGAGAGAGGTGCTTCATTACATTTTATCCATTATATCATAAAGGATTTTCACCCTTATGAGCATGGTGAACATTTGTTATGGATTGCTTGAACGGGTTTTTTGTTTGAATTAATCTTAAGCGTTTGATAATGAAATCAGGCGCATTAGTGGGAAGGCTGTGAGTTGACCGGGCCAGTTTTGGAGGTTAGGGGAAGGGCTGGCAAGAAATGGAGTACTGAACTTGGGTTGTGGGCAAAAAGCTACGCCGGGTTCTAGAAAGAGCGGAGATACCAAGTGAAGAGAAAGGGGAATGAGATTGGATATAAACCATCCTGTCTGGGGACTCTTTTATATTAATAGCTCGTCAAAAACTTCTACAAAAGGTAAAGGCTAAAAGGAGATTGCTTTCAAATATACAATATTACTATTGCGTTGATTATTCAACATAGCTACATAGTTTTTAAACATAAAACTATCTTAACTTTTATTCATCATAGGTATATGTTTTATATTTTCTAATAATTAAATAAAGACTTTTACCAAATTTAGAATACTCTTACAGAAATAATTGAGAAATATTGATAAGATTTGTCTTTATATTACTGACCACTTATGGATTATGATGTTTATAGACTGTCATATTTTCATTATAAACTTGATTTCAATGCTGAACAGAATATATGATTGTTTTGAAAGGACTTGATTATTTTTTCATTTTGCATTTGATTGATTGTTTAGGTACTTTGCAGATTTAGGACGGGCATAATTATGTTGTTAAAGCGAAGGAAGTATTCAAGGATAAGGAAGTGTGGAGAAAGTTAGTGAGAATGGCTTAGGTACGAAGTTGCTTTTTTGAGCTATACTCATAGTTTATTGCCTACCTCGTAAGGGTATGATTACGTATGTATGTATATTTAAACCGTAGGGCTATTGTGTATATTAATTGAAATAATTTACTAAAACAATATATTTAGATACTAGTAAAATCTATATTTTAGCCTGATATATTATTAGATCAAATTAATATCTACCATATAGCGATTGTTTGTTCAATATATAAATAATAAGTGTACTGTATGTATAATATTTGTTTGAACAAATAATAGGCCTATAAAATGTAAACTATATATCAAATATTTTCATGAAACCATTGTATCTATGAAAATTCTTGGTTACATTTATTGAGAATATCCTAATTCTAAGTCATTAAGTTGACAATTTTAAGGCCATATTGCATACATATATGATATTTATTAGAGCATAGCCATTCAAGACCTAGTGGTGAACTGAAACTTCTCATGACATGCAACATGAAATATGTTTCTGATTCTAATATGTAAGGAGGAGGGATTGAGGAATCTTCTCCTAGCGAGAAATGATATATCGTTTAAAATACTTTTTAAATTAGTTCTTATAATTATTTCCCTGAATGTGCTTTTGAAAGTAGCTCTTATAAATTTGGCTTGAAAGTGCTTTTTAAAATTGAATCCTTCGATTTAAATTAAAGTATTTTATAAAATAGTTTTATATTTGGTCACGTTTTTATATTGACAGAAATATTAATATTATCTTGTACAGTACTTTATTTAATCCTCAAATCTCGAATATCTCTAAGCATTCTAATGCTCGTGGATTCAAGGATTCCATCTTAGAAAAAATAAATATAAGCCAAACTAAAAATTAAACAACGCACTTAACTACTAAATGTATTTATATATTCTTAATGAACGCCGTTCAAGTATCGGTCTACACAGTACACTTACAAAGCCCTAAGTTATACAGCTTCTCATAAAAACCAGCAGGCATAGTACAGGAGGCTCAATACGTCGGTTACCTTACAAATATCTGGTGGAATATTCTTTACTAATTTTACTTTCCCACTTGAGCATATACAATATTGTATTCTCTGAACGTTTTTCTAAACGTCTTTTAGAATAATTTTCACCAATACTTGGGGACTTGACTTATTAACTAGCTACAATATTGAAACCACTATGTTATTACACTAACATTTCCTTTGACTAAATAATATTGGGTTGGAATAAAAACGAGTACGGGTAATTTTAAATATAACAATTTAAATATAAATAATTCTGGGACTTATAAAAAATATTATCATGGATAGCTCCAACTGAAAACCTATTGGGTTTGGTTTGGTTTGTTGATACGTTATTTTTTAAAACCAATACAAATAATAAAGTGATAAAAAATATTTTACTTATGGCTTTAAAAATCAATCTGACTACTTTAAACAATACGCAAATATAAATTTTACCTACATACAACTAATAAATCTTATAAAAGTTCTCTTATGGGTTTCCTCAATAATATATGGATTGCAAAGTAACTAAAAAGAATCAAATAGCCAAAATTATTTATTTATGCTTTTTAATGAGGATTACTCTATCTAGATATCATATTCTGAAAATTGAAAAATGACACCTGGACACGATCCCGGGTTCGATTCCCGTGTCCAGGTGTCATTTTTCAATTTTCATAAAGTAACTAAACTCTAAACAGCATATCTGCCATTTAGTGAAAGGGAAGAAGGAAACCTTAAACCCATTTGGTCTTTTAATAGTAAATAAACTTATTATTTCTACACGTTCAGGTAGACCCTCCATCAAGTAATCTAAGGTAACAGACAATTTGTATACAAAGCAAAATATTATAGTTTGTGTTTCTAATTTAGTAGCACTAGGACAAATTATGTTGAGCGTGGAATAACTAACGTCTTGGAAATATATCCCTGCACATATTCAGATATATTTTGAATGTTTTTCCTACGCAACTTTGCAAATAAAATCACTCGAGTTGTTCAAGAATCCAAGCATGAACATAAGGCTTTGAGTGGTCATAATGAAGCATAAATCATGTTTTAAAACCCTTAAATTGTTTTGATTCTGCTCTTTCCTGAAGGAAAAATAGAAGTTAATATTTCATTTTAATTTTATAGTGAAGAGCTCAATAGTTTTGAACAAAAAATATAAAATAAATAATGTTTTGCCAAAAGAATATTTATGATCCCTGAAAAGAGCATGGTATTGATGACGTTATAAGATAAGTTTCATTTGCTTTAGCGAGGGAGCGCGTATCCTTTGTAATGCCATTTTAACCAGTCTTTTACACCAACACCATTACCGATTAGTCACAAAGATTGCTCATTTTAAAAATAACATTAATAAATTGGACAAAAATCAAAATTGCATATACAATCTAATTATCATTGGAATAAAGCTAGAAAATCAATTTATTTACTTTCAAGTATTTATATGTATGGTATTATTATAGAGCGTGTCACTTTAGATGGATATTCTCAAAACCTATAAAACAACCAACATAAATAATATTTTAAAATAATATCAATGTTGACAGCAATTAAAATCCGTTTATATTCTTTAAAAGTATCTTACTATAAAAAATGTAATTTAAATTATCTTCTCTAGCTTCAGGTGACAGTAAAGTAATTGATCAAGAAGACAAAACATGTATTTGATTAGACTGGTTGTGAAGGATATTTAGTAAGTTTGACCTAATTCCTCGAATTGAAATAAAACAAATTTGCTTGGTATTTTTAAAATGTATTTATAGCTTAAAATTGGTTTATGACCTAACCGGCTCAGTAAATTTAGCGACCTTAAAGGAGATGAAATTCAAGTGCAAAATGGGTTTTCTTACATCAATTTTATTTTATACAATTTAGAGTGTAGCTATAATAAAACTCAGCGTATAACCAGAACGGGTAGCAAGAAGCGGTGTTTAAAACAATGTATATTAAAACTTCATCATGACACATGATATATCACAGTAAGCTGCATTTGTGTGTGTGATAGCCAGAAGGAGAGGGGTAGACATTTTAGACGCCCTTCTGTCCTTAATTTAAGATGAGAAAAACTTCGCTAGTTGTAGTTTTTATCGTTTTATTGTTTTTGTAGTGTATGCCACCAGGGTTTGTCAGCTAAACATTCTTGGTCTACTAATGGCGGATATGTAACCGTCTTTCGAGGTTGGGACATCCTGTAGATGCGGTTACATCTTCCCTATGATGTGATGTGATGATAATGATTTTAATTATGTGGTGACAGTGGAAGTATTAAACACAATTTAAGCTTAATTATCCACAACATGGCAAACATAGGAACAATTGCCCTTGAAGAAAAAACCTATGGTACCGCCGGGATTTGAACCGGAGAACCCTATATTAGTAAATAGAGATGCTGAACACTATACCAAGAGGGCTGGGCTAGTTCTAGTATTGCCACCCCAATGGTGTATTACTTCTTTTATGAATTTAATAAACCTACGCGTTTTGTTGTCAAATATTAAGATTTTTTTCCCTGCGTAAGACGGGAAGATTGGGGTTCGATCCCAGTCGGGTGCACTGAGGGTGGTTTTTTCCTAAATGGTTTTCCACTATCCTTCTACGCAAATTCGGGTGCAATTCATTTCAATTGAACCTTACTTACCCCTAAACCATTAGTTTAACTAGTACATAGACGTATAACCCGAACGGTTAGTAAGAAGTGGTGCTTAAAAAAAAGTATGTATGAGCATTTTATTTAAAGACAATCTTTAAAGAAAAGTCACTGACAACATTTGATTAGACGATTTGTAAATGCCATGAACGTTTAGGTATTAAAGAAAGATTTAGACATAGGCTAAAGAGCGGTATGACAAAAATCCGACTCTACGTATTCAAAGCATTTACAATTTAAGACATCTCTTAAATTTCAACATTGAATTTGTATGAACTAGAATAATACTTTTTAATAGTTTATAATCAGTGTGGTGTGCTTTATATTAAAATATATCAAGGTATAGACAGGATATGAAAAGTACATTTTAATTAAACTCACTCGTTTGAGCATTGAGAGAAGAAAATAAAATATATTGAGAAAAGAAACACTTTAGTTGATATTTGAAATTACACATTTTTGTTTTTGTATGGAGAAAATTTTGAATATTATTAAATAATGTATTCAAAAAATATTGTGGACCTTTGAATGATGCGCTGTGAAAGGAGAAAGCCTAGGCTTACCAATGATAATTATTTTATTTGTACAAGGATACAATCTTAGCACCCTTAGTTAAGTATACAAACGTGTAAGCGACTGATTTAAGAAGTTCTAGTACTTGGATTAATTTATTTTACTTTACGCTTAGCATGAGATAGTTGGAAAAATAAAGTTTTTCTCGTTACCTTCATTATTAAT
>CABFWB010005218.1:0-47767 GCA_902151455.1 Timema bartmani | reverse complement strand
GAAAATAAACTTGAAACTATTCACAAAGCTTGGGAAAAGTATAGGGAAATAAATGGTAGGGTGGCATATAACGTTACAGTTAATTAATTTCACATATACTACGAGTTTTGAGTAAATATCTCCATTTTTAAACAAAGCTAGAAAGTCCGTGCGGAGTTCAATACCATTATTTTAATTTGTTTCGTTTTCTTTTTATAAATTTTTAAAAATAATTTCTTCTGACCAGGACAAAATAATCATCTAGTCGAGACCAAGGGATCAACCTTCAAACTGGACAGTCCCGGGAAAACTGTGACTTTGCTAAGTCTACCTCTCAGGGTAGATGGAAGATAAATAATAGCTTGAGTACCTAGTAATAAAATTATAAAACAATAACTAGCTAAGCCATATAAAAATATATTTAAAAAGTTAGTTTAGTTCATGGGCGTAGGGAGAATCTAATTATTATTACTGTTAAACCCTAAACATTAAGAACATTTTTATGTTTTACTATAGGTAGTTGTGGAACTTTATTACTTAAAAGGGAGGTGGGGAGTTGAGTAACAAAAAAATTTTAGGGACTTTAAAACCTCCACTCCCCCAGTTAATATCATAAAATTGGATGCTCCTAGAGGATAATATTTGTAGTGATCTTCATTTGTAATTTTTTTTTAACTTCACTCTTTTAATAGCCATTTAGAAGAGTGTTCCCCACGATTTTTTTTTGTAGGCCTAGTTAAAATATGCCTATTCATTGTCCATTTTAATTGTCATTATAGTCTGACTATTTAGCTCAGTCGGTAGGATGTCCGCCTTTAATTAAGGGTCCCGGGTTTGATTACCGGCATGACCGAAATTATTAACATTGACATAATATGGATTGTTTCCTTTCAAAGAGATGAATTAATCACTTTTATAGAGTTCAGTTAATGTCGCGTGCTAAAATAATAAGTTGATTCAACAATCGCACGTAAAATACGTCAAATAAAAACGTAATTTGTCTTACTGGTCTTATTTTTCTGACAAATTATTCAAAATGACACCCAATAAATTAAAATATGAATTCTATTGGATTTCATAATTTGCTGATAATGAGAGCACAGTGAAGTTCTCACCCTCTTCTACTGTACAGAAATATTTTGATAAAGATAATATTTATTTAAAATTACTAAGCAATTTCAAATGCTATTACAATCCTGAATAAACAATCATTAGTAGAAATGTATTTTACTAACAATGTCCTGTTTTGTAAAATTAATTATTTTCTCTGGTCACCATATTATTATCTAAAACCATGAAATGAAATTTTCCTGGTTTAAACTTCTCTACAGTATTTGAATAGCGCGCATTCTGATATGCGAAGATACTAGCGCTTTTTGGCTTCAAATTTCAAATGTCTGATCACTAAAACTTTGAGCAGACAGATCCGCATAATTTTCTTCGTTTTAACTTGATCTGTGCTGAAATCTATTAAATTAATTTTAGGTTATGTCAATTAAGCGTAGACTTTTTTTTGTTTACTATTGCTGTCGGTATATTATGGCCTAATATGTAAATTACTTGAGTTCATCGTATTTTTAAAACTAGTTTATTAATCCTTTATGATGATTCGACAAAATATACGTCTTCTACATGTCTGTCAACCATTGTGGAACACTGTCGGATTAAATAAAAGTGTATTAGCTAAATTAAGAAAAAAAACTGGATACACATTTTCAAACTGTAAAAAAGCCTTGGAACTCCATAACAACGATTTAGAAAAGGTAAATTATAATTTGACTTGAGCTGAATTGCTATTAGAAATATGAGTTTAATATTCTGGTTAGTAGGCTAGGGCCAATAGGCTTAATCGCAAGTTAAGCAGTGCACTGTGGCATCTAATGTTCAGAAAAACAATAGCATTGAATCGAATCGAATCTAGCCAGCTCCCGGGAATAGAACGTTAAAAGGGAGGGATTCTTTTTTTTTCTATGTTATGAATACATTTTTTTTACCATCTATAGGTCTACACAAAACAACAAAAAGTAAATTTTCAATTATAAAAAATTATAGGCCTTGTTGTAGGCACATAGCTTAAGAAAATTAAAAGCTGGAATTTTATTGCAAGATATTTCAGGATCCAGGAATTTCTAGTTTACGCCTGAAAGGTTAACAACTTGTGTTTTGTGAGGTTAGTATGAGCAGAGGGTGGGATTTTTTTTATGCGTAACATTTATTAGAAATTTTATGTTTTATAGCACTTATACACACAACAACATAGCCTAAGCAAATTTCCGATTATAACAAAACAAATAGCCTATTGTGAAAAGATTCTAAATCAGAGAAAAAATTATTAGAAAACTCACATAATTCACCCGATAAATTCCCGCATATCCTGAACTGCTGGACCACTTTTAGCAACTTCCAAGAACAAAATATAAATTAGCCTCATTGAAAAATTGATAAAATTAAATGACTTTATCTCTGGGTATAGGGTATTAAATAATTTATTAAAAGCACAACTTAATATTTGGCAACACCAAAACAATCACGTGATAATCGTTTGAATTCAAATAAATAAACATTTTTGAAAAAGGTTATCTGTGTTAGTGAAACTTTCCTAGAACATTTCAGACATCTTAGATTATAGCCCATTGGCTTGCGAACGGCCATTATCATATTAAAAAATATTGTTTTTAATGTCAGCTGAGTTGTGTTTACTTTAACAAGCCAGATGATGCCATCTTTTATGTCATTCAGTCAGAGAAATGGCTACAAGAACAAGCACAAGCGCTTGGTTGGTCCAAAGCTACCAAGTTGGAAGGTCGTCCGACTCTTCAAGGCATGGTCGCTGTCTCAGTAGATAAAAATAGTAGCACCATTGTGGAAGTGAACTGTGAGACAGATTTCGTGGCTAGGAATAAGAACTTCCAAAGCTTGGTCGGAACTATTGCGGATGCCTGCGCACATTTCACAAAAAAACAACCATTGGTGTCCCCAATAACCAAGGTTTGTATTTATTTCACTTGTTTAACATAACCTATAAGCTAGTATTGAAAAGTTACTAATAAATTATTTAATTTACTTCATTGCATAAAGTGTTGAGCTCATTGACAACTCTTTATAAAAAAACAGCAAATCAGTTAGCCTAGTATATATGCCCTAATCACAATTACTTTCCTTGGTTATTTAGTTTAACTTATCCTAAGCCTCTTCAGTGGTAAATTGGTCTAAGGCGTCACTCTCATAATAGACTTAGCTGCCGTTGACAGGGAAGTCGAGGTTCAAGTCCTTGTCAAGTACATTTAGGTGGGAGTGTCTAAATTGTTGTTTATTCTCTCTCTCTTTTTTCCTCCACAAATGTGGGTACATTTCCTCCAAATGTAACCTCTCTCATCCCTAACACATTAATGCAATTAGTACATATGCGTATTATCTGAACAGGTATTGAGATCTGGTGTTGGAAATAAAAAAAAACTTACTCTAGAATGTTTGTGGTTTTCCTTCTCCTCTAAAGCTGCGTAGGCCTACACATTAGAGGCAGAATCACCGCTAGGCCGAACACGGCAGAGTGAGGACACACAAGCAGACATTTCATGAACCCCACACGAGGAATGCCTTGTCTGTGTTCCACTTTTCTATGACATTTAAACTTAGGCAACAACAATGTCAGACGTTAACATCGCAGCAGCTTGTGTGAGTTTTATCATATTAAATATCAGGCGGAAAAGCTAAAGGAAAAAATGAAGAAAAGGCGTAGGTGGTCATCACAAGTATATTTACATAGGTGACGATTAACCAGCAATAGCACAGGTCTTTTCAAGGAGCTTACCATCGATGAAGGTGAGGCACACAATGAGCAACTCCTCGCTTTGATGTAATGATAGGCCCGCGCAGCGAGCCGAGGCAGATTTGGACGCTTGCCGTGCCTCTGCTCATTGTCAACACTACATGAACGGTGCGTACTCACGGTGCCTCTGCCTCTAGTGTGTACACAGTTTTACAACCAACCTACCCTGGATTCACATTTTTTAATTACACTAGTAAAATACAAATAAAGCTATAATTTAGCCACACTTTCATGGATGGTAATTGGAAATCCATTTATGAAAAACCACCCTTGGTATTCTTTGCCTTAATTTAAATACCGACCTCCTCGTCACAGACGAACCGGACCAGCTGAGCCTGACTTTTATTCTATGTGCCCTTCAATGCAGGTAAGAACATTATAACTATTATACATCTAAGTTGGATTCACACTGCGAGGGCTGTGGGCCTACTCTGGGCTGGTTGTGTTGTGTTGCAGACAATCTCGAACAGGCCATTTCCATATGAGTAACCTTGTAAGATCGTTGTTTGATTCACATTGAGAGGGCTGTGCGCTGACCGTGCTCCAACTGTGTCGTCTTGAATTGATTCAAGAGTGTTCTCCCAAGGTCATGGTCCAGCACGTTAGGCGCACAGCCCTCTCAGTGTGAATTGAAATCCGGGCGCCCTATGGACGACCAAATGTTGTTTTTCCAAGTTCGGCTTCTTTCGGCATAGGCGAACTTATACGAAGAGTCTTATCTACAACCTGACATTACCTGGAGAACATTCCAACACAACCATCATATGCAGTAATTATGGCAGAAGGAAACTTAATAATTTTGGTACAAATATATAGGCCCTAATTTGCATGGTACAAATATATAATTTGCAAAATAAAGAATACGATAATAATCTCTTAAATAAGTTATTTGGAAGGAAATAGTGGAAAAACTCAATTTCAAAAGTAACTATGGTGACCAAAACAGTCAGAGCATGGTAACAACACAACACAGTTGGCGCACAGTCCTTTGAGTGTGAATGGTAGCGACACAACACAGCCCTCTCAGTGTGAATCTGTCTTAAATTAGACAAGTATTTTATATTTAATTTTCACTTACTATATCACTGAAATGGTTTTGTTACTTATGTAATAAATTTCTGTAACGGCGCTCTAGTTAACACTAGTACGTAAATAAACACAACAGGAGAGCACTTGAAACCAGAAGATAATGATGTTGACAAATAAGTTTAATGTAACAAAAGTTGAGTAAATACAAAGAGTAACGTCAGAACACAATACAATATTTCCTAAAACGGTCCTTTGAGTTGACATGGATAATTAACAAGACAGTAAGTTGAATAATTAATATTTTCCAAGAGAGAATTTTAAGCTCATGCTTAAATTATATAAATCCAATCCCCCTCTTGAAAGGTATTGCTGTGCTAGTAGGAAATAATAATAACAATTATTTATGACAATTTTCCCCCTCCCTTTATATCGGAAGGTCAAGACATCCTATACAATAAGGCAGAAACAGGTAATTTGTTGAAACAAATGACTTACGAGCTACCACACACGAGCAGGACCCAAACGGAACCTTCCCAGAACCTAGCATGAACAATCCAATGATAAGAGATGGGGACTATTCGCACCAGTGAAGCCGGCTAAATCCTAAAAGGTTTGGTTAAAAAGGTAAAAGACAGTTGCCTNTATATATATATATATATATTGGGAAAGTTCCAATTCGGGGTTTTAGACCTTGACTTACCATGGGCTGGTGCACAACCAACTGGTCTAAGACAGAAGCAATAAAAACAAGACCATGGAAGGCTTGCAATAAGTAAAGAAGGCATCAAACTCCCCCAAAGAGTAAACGTACATGAAAGTTAGTCAGATGCGGGCATTGCCAGAGGGGCAGAAAAACTCCACTTGTTGAGTAACATAAGAAAAATAACATACATAACGCGAGCCATGTCAGATGAGCAGAAATGACCCACAGGTAGAGCACCGCAAACAGGTAAACAACACAAATTAAATAACGTACAAGACGCGAGCTATGCCAGATGGGCAGAAATGACCCACAAGTTGAGCACCCCAAGCTGGTGAACAACATAAGTTAAATAACATAGATTATCCCAGAAAAGCAAGCCTAAACCCAACTAGGTATAACGATCAGGCCTGGAACAACCTAAACAGCCTCTTTCCCGACTGAAGGCGTTGCTGACTATAACATGGTAATGCAGGCTAAGGAGCGGGAATCATCCCTATTCAAACCGCCGGTCTTAGGGACCAAGCAGAAAACATGCAAGTGTAAAATCACTCCACGGCATGTACACCATGTCATAAAAAGGCTAACCTAAATAACACGAGAGTGACTAACACTCTCAACAAATATGAAAAATATCCCTAAAACTACATTCGGGCCATTGAGCCGCCTACTTCCTAACATGAATGTTTAAAGTTACAGCTTGTTACTTCCATCGATCTGCTCTGTCCATCGGCAGCATCGTCACGACCACAAGTTCTGTACTGTAGACTGGAATAAGAGACTTCGATCGTGTTGACTATTTGACTGGTGATGTATTATTGTGTGAAGTTCCCAGCGAACCATGAAGCCTTATAATGGCTGAATGTGATAAACCATGGGAAGGAAAGAAGGGGGGAGACACCCCTTTACGTTGGAAATATCATGTAGGCACTAGCCGCACCAAACTATGCGTAGGCAACCCCAGTCAGTTGTTTGGATCGCTCCAAGGAGTCAAGTGCAGTGTTAGCAGAACTGTGAGAGTGGCTAACACTTCTGATGGCGCCGTTCTGGTTCCATGATGTTTCTGAGGCGTGGTATGTAACACATGGAGATATACATTAATAGATCTGTATATATAATTAGGTACAATAAATATTCTTGTCTTGAGCAATGATTATGTGCAGCAGATTTAGGCAGTACAAAGCTGAACTGGTTAGCCCGTTACATTTCTTACTGGTAGGCTTTTTGCATATTTATTATATAACCAGTTTATCTTGAAACTTAAAACAGATAACTGTTAATTTTTGCCAGATTTATTTGATAGCACTATTAATTGATTGTATTTTGAAGAATATTAGTTAAGCACTTATCTTCATTAACTGCTTTTAAGTCTCAAGCTTTCTCAAATGCTCTTTCCTGGTTGCTTGAACCGGTTTTAAGCATCTTAACATATCCTAACATTTGCCTTCAGATATTGAATATATTGTAAACAATTTTTTTCCCTAAAATATTACATAATGTCTAAATATGTTTCAATTCAGACCAAGACCTATAAATTATTCATGCATGCATGTGTGTATCATTATGTTATCTACTAATAGTGGTTTTAAAATTAATGACAAAGACGTTTGTTTTAATAGGAGCTTGGGATAATTCTAATTGAATATGAGGAGAATGAAAGAGATGATGATGGTCTATTGAGTGACTTTGATGCTAATACTCTGTTTGAAAAAGAAATAATACTAGAACAAAATAAAAAAAATGGAGAATGGGGTCCTATGGTTCCCACCCTTTAATCTGAGAGCAAATCATTGTATTTATGAGAATGTGAAAATCCAGAGCCTTTAGAATTGTTTGAATATATTTATTGATAAATTGATACGACTAATTGTGATATGCTAATCAAATCATAGCTATTTAAACAAGTAAAAGGTTTGTTGAAACTTTATAGCAAGGACCATAAGTAGGACACATTTTGAGAAATCAAGGGTTTTATTGGATTTAATATATTACAAAGAATTGTACCAAAAACAAACAACTATTTTTTTCTGGGTAGAATTAATTGCCATTTCGTCCGTTCTAAGAATAATGACTGATCATTGTTTCCTTCTGATTATAAAGTGTTAGCATTTCACTGTCAAGAGCAAATGTGACTAACAACGAGCCAAACCCAAGAGCACTTAAAATTAGACCTATCCTAGATTAGTAATTGACTGGAGAGGATTAAAGGAAGGACATTGTAAATATACAGGCCCAATATAAGTAAATGTAAATAAATTTAACAATAAAACATTATTGCTATTTTAAACAATGAAAAATAACTTAATTTATTCTCTTCAAAGTTTTGAGAAATATATACAATGCACAGCAAAATATTACTTGTTTAAGGGTTTCATCAAATTTTTGACACCCGGGCTAATTTTGTATTTACTTGAGCTACCTATAAATTTTCGTTTTACATAATTAAGGCTTTTAAGATTCAAAGTTGTGTTACATGGTCATTGGTTATATTGGTCGAGGGGTGAGAGCAGCGCTCACTACTTTTTTTTATTTGTCTGGCATGTGCGATGAAACAGCGTAGGAACAATGAATCACAGTATAGCTGTCCATTGGAATGTTTAGAGTGGAGGAATGGTTATGAAAAGATTACGCGAGACCTTCAGTTTGTGTCATACTGTCATTCTGTGAAAGTTGTCATATTAGTGAGCGCGCCGCTCACCCTCGACTGACCGATTGTATTATTATTTAATCTTAAAATCATACTGATACTACAAGATGTGTATTAATCACAACTTGTGAATGTGAGGAATGCCAGGCCTCTACCGTGTGTTCGGATTCCACGTTAAACTGTAGGTCCTCCATTTCATCTCACAATCACCCTAACATTGCACATTAGCGTAAGTGCGTAAAACTCGAACGGGTAGTAAGACTCGGTGCTGCTGCTAATAATAATAATAATAATAATAATAATAATAATAATAATAATAATGATAATGATAATAATAATAACAACAACAAAAACAAAAACAACAAAAACAACAACAACAAACAACAACAACAACAAACAACAACAAAAACAACAACAAAAACAACAACAACAACATACTGATACTGTAGTTTATTTTTATTTTTTATGATTATTATTTGATTGAAAATGGATCAGGAAGGTCAAATTAATTAATGGCTGTTAGATAACTTGGACGAAGAACTCAATATTTCACTTGATGAAGATGACTCCAAAGATTCAGACGTAGAATAACCGGCCAACAGTGAACACAACAGTAATTCTGAAGTGTCTGGTGATGACACAGGTCAAGATCAACCTGAAAGTTCCAGGCCGCATTATGTTGGGCGTTATAACGTCACTTTGTAGAACATTTCTCCCCCTCCTCCCAGCAGATGCCAGAGACAACAAAAAAAATCATCATACATCCTCCTGGAGTTAAGAGAACTGCTCAACTTGCTAAAACTGTTTATGAATCTTGGGGTCTTTTTTCCCCAGATAATGTGCTAGAAGACATAGTGTGTTACACTGTAAATTATCGTCTACATAAAGTAAGAACTAACTATACGCGAGAAAGTGATGTTGTGGACAGCAACATTGACGAAATTAAAGCTCTAACAGTTTGCTATAGGTACTCGACTGGGAAAATGAAATCTCCTCATCGCATTGTAGAAAATTTATGAGAAAATGACCCGACAGCCCCTAACATTTTTCGGCATGTGATGTCCTACAGAAGATTTTATTTTTTGCTAAGGACTCTTTGTTTTGACAAAGCTGAAACAAGAGTCACAAGAAAAGCCATAGATAAACTAACTCCTATCAGTGAATTATTCGAGAGCTATGTTCAGCACTGTCAAAACCATTATTCACTTAGAGAGTATGTCATAATTGATGATATGTTGGAGTCATTTCGTGGAAGGTGTAGTTTTAGGTAGTACATGCCTAAAAAGCCGGCAAAATATGGGCTCAAGATCTTTTCACTGGTAGGTTCGCAGATGTTTTACACATTGAAAATGTAGGTATATGTTGGTATTCAACCAGATGGTCCATTTGTCTCTGATAATAAACCAACTAGTATTGTAAAAAGGTTGATAGAACTAATTAGATTCAGTGGACGTAGCATAACATTAGATAACTGGTTCACTTTGGTTGGTCTTGTGAATAAACTTGCTATACAACAAAATCTAACCGTGATGGGTACAAGAAGAAGAAAAAAATTAGAAATTCCACCTTACGTTGTGAACTCTCAAAGAAGACCAGAAAATTAAGTTTGTTTGCTTTTGGTGATGACGTCTTATTAGTGTATTACGTACCAAAGAGGTACGAAAATGTAATACTTATTTCACCGATGCATGATTCTGATGACATCAATGAAACTACAGGTGACTTGAGGAAACCAAGTGCTCTTACCTTCTACAACCTTACAAAAGGTGATATTAGTGTAGTAGACAAGTTAAAAATCCAATATACTGTGGCAAGGGTCTGCTACAGATGGCCTTTTTGAATATTTTTTACTTTTCTTGATGTCGGCGCAATCAACGCCCAAATAATTTTTCCAAGCAACACAAGAGAAAATATTTATCAAAGGAAGTTCTTGAAAATCTTAGGCTTAGATCTAGTCAACAATCATATGACTAGAAGAGCTTCAACCAGCGGTATTCACACAGATCTTTGAATTAAAATTCACCAGCATCTTCACTTACCACAAAATGAACAGCCCCATCACCCCAAGTAGGCCAAGGAAGGGTCATGTATGGTTACTATCCAAAAAAGAATCATAAGACAGCATCTAGATGTGCTAATTGCCAGTTCCCTATCTGTGGTGATCATACAATCACTATTTGCCAGAACTACCATGGAAATGCAGAGGTACACTCGGAGGATGATGACTAAAAATTTGAGTAAACAAAGTTCACTACTTCACATTGAAAAAATATTAACATGCATAAACACTTTTATCGTATTCGATAAGCTTCAATATTTGTTCTTTTTTTAGTTCAATTTAATCTTTCCTTGTTTAAGAATTTTATAACTTTAAGTAGTATAGTTTTATATGTTCTAAAAATGCTAGTACATGAACTTTAGAGTGTCGTACTTCATAATAATTTTGTATAAGCTGATAATTATTTACCAAGTTTGTGATTTCTACAATTATTTGTGATTTTTTGGGATATTTTTCTTTGTAAATTGTGTGTGATCATTATTTTTTTTTGATAAAAATTTTTAAGTGATAACTTATCAATCAAAAGCGTACAAAACATAATTAAAAAAGGATAGTAAAATTCTGAAACCATATAAATATAACAAGTATAAAACATTAACAGATTGACACTGAGCACGGCTCACCCTCGACCATCGGCGTTATGAGACGAGGCTCGACCAACAGAGGGTTAAGATCATGATCAGCACCTTTGAAGTTTTGAAGTACATACAATGGATCATGTGAAAGACTTGTCATAGTTGGTTATGTAATAATTTAAAATGTTTAATTTTTGGACATGTGTATAGCCCAGTGTTATGTACAATGTTATGATACAAATAAATTGTGAGGACACTTTCTCCACATACTTATAATTTGACAACATATATCTGAGGATAGTTGCACACTTAGTTGCGTCACCTTTTCACCTCCAATTTACAAATATCTCTTATTCAATTATATTTCACTATTCACCACACAGGACTTTCACAAAATGTTTATACTACCTCTTCTCATAGCTAGTATGTCTTATATACACACACACACACACACACAAGCAGGGGTGGTGCAATCATTCCCTTAACTACCTGGATCAGTTTAAGATGTCACTCTTGTATTAAGACTGGCCTGTCTATGACGGGTAGATTGGGGTTTGAATCTTGGTCAGGACTACTGAGGATGGTTTTTCCTAAATGGTTTCCCACTCTCCTTCCATGCTATTGTGGGTACAATACCTCTAAAATGCTTTCTCCCTCATCCTTACCCTATTAAAGTAATTATCATATATACATATAACCTGAACAGGTAGTACGACGCAATGACAAAAAAACAAAATGAAGTGCTTTTATAATCTTGCAAAGGTCTCAATTAGCATAAAAAATATTGAATAGAACTTCAAATTGTTTATAAGTCAAATTGTACTCAGTTTCAGCTAACATCTGAAAGACTAAAGTGTCTGCCAGCTGAGGATGGCAAGCTGCTGGTAGATCACATGGCATTGCATATTGGAAATTTGGGTGAAAACCTCTCCCTTCGCCGGGCATTTTGTTTCCTAGCTGAAGAAGGAGTAACTCTTGCTGGCTACACTCATCCTGCAGCGCCAATTCAAACAGGGACCCTGCTTGGAAAATATGGTGCTCTTGTTGCGCTTAGAGAGAACTCACCAGAGCCACATGTTGACAAAGCGCCAGGACAGTTGTCCACAGAACAACTCGGCAAACAACTGTGCCAGCATATTGTAGGTGAGAGCAGAGCATCTGTCTTGAAAATCTAAAAACTTTTTAAACTTTTAATATAGGCTAGTGTTGTGCCTCTAAGGTTGCTACGGTTTCAATGGAAATTGCATCTATAAAGTGAATAGATACATACATTTATGTTCTTATCAGTGTTAGGAAAGTTCTTAAAAATACTAAAGGAACTAAGTTCATTCTTTGAGTTTAAGTTATAAAATAAAATCAACTCTACTAGTTTAAGTTAACCTGAAAAATAACTGGTAAAGTTCCTTAGCAACTTTTTATATCCATCCATTTAATGGCAAAATAAATTGCTAAAAAAATAATTGTATGTGCATATGTATCGTACAGGCCTATTACACTACAGTAGTAACTGCAAAGTAAAAATAAGTCAACAAAACACTATCATTATAGAATACCTAACAAATAAAAATATAGAAGATGCAGAACTTTCAATAGTGTTTAATGCAAAAACTTGCTGTTTGCGTTAAGTAAAGCAAGATTTCTATACACAATGTTTATTAACAAAGTTTTTTTTACTGTCATTGTGCTGCCATCTATACTTAACATACCCTCTACAGTTGCACTGTAAGCCATTCCTGGGCTTAGATACATAAAATTACACTTAATGTTCTTTACACTCTGACATTAGGGACTCGAAAGTTAATTGCCGCACTTATAAAGTACATCACCTATATCTTTCTTTTAGAGCTAGTTCTAACCAGTCAACCTCATTACACCTATCTCTCTCAGGTCCATTCTAATGTTATCATCCCATCTGTATCTGGGTTTTCTCACTGGGTTTGCCAGTCAGTACCCCAAACACACCTGCGTTTTAGATACACTAGTGCTTCTACTTCTTGAATTAATTCACAAAAAAAAATATCTAAAAGTAACTTTAAATCAACAAAAAAAAACTGTTAAGGTTAATGTTCTAAATTAACTTAGTTTAAAATTAGTTCCTTTGTTTACATTTAAACGTGCTCACTCAAACAAAGTTCGCCAGAAAAGAAACTAGTTTAAATGAACACATTTTTCCCGAGGTTGTTATTCTATTATTATTTTTATATATTTAGCACCTCGTCTTACTACCTGTTATTCTAATAATATTATTTAAAGAACGAGACCTTAAAATGCTATTTCAGAAAGTTTAATATGAAGCACACTCTGAAGGAGTTCAGATAGGAAACTAGGCCAAGATAGCGCTTCAAGTAAGATGTTTGCTGTGACTTTTCCACCAAAATAGAAGAAAACAACTGTACATAGATTCACAGACTAATACAAGGACCTACAATTTAATATTAATTCACCGGTCAGAATCCTCCAACCATCCTGATTAGTTTTTATCCGATTCCTCTGAACTGTTGGTTGTGATTTACAGGAATGAGCCCCACCAAGCTAGGAGAAGTAGGCGTTCATGAACCAGCTGCTAATCCTGATGATGAACTGTTGGTTGTGACTTACAGGAATGAGCCCCACCAAGCTAGGAGAAGTAGGCGTTCATGAACCAGCTGCTAATCCTCATGATGAACTGTTGGTTGTGACTTACAGGAATGAGCCCCACCAAGCTAGGAGAAGTAGGCGTTCATGAACCAGCTGCTAATCCTGATGATGAGCAGTGTATAATCTACCAGGAATACCTGCTGGACCCAACTATCACGGTTGCTCAACTTTTGGCGGACTCTGGAGTATCTCTAATTGATTTTGTAAGGTTTGAGTGTGGAGAAGAACTTGAAGGCACTGTTTTAAATCCTAGTATGGATCTAGTAGCTGAAGTGGGAGGATAGAATCAATACACCACTGTCATTCAAATTAAACTATCAAACTACAAATCTTCAAATAAGACTGTACAAACACATTTAGTCATTTACATTGATATTGGATAGATGATTTATTACTTTACGCTAGTTATTATGGTTCATAATATTTAGTCTTAAATAAATTAAATAAATATTTACTCACTAATATTAAGAGCTTACATTTTTTAATAAGAAATATTTTCAAAAAATATAGTGTAGTAAAAACTTAATTATTTTATTTTAAAAATGGCTTCATTATTTTATTTCATTGTATTTTATGTGTTTGGCGATAGTAATATTCTCTCATTATGTGTAGCTCAGTCAGAAATCGGCTTCAATAAAATTGGTTAAAATGTATCGTAATTTATAATTCACAGTTGTCTAGGTAGGATTATTGATAGTTTTAATTTTTTCCTGAATTCCTTTGCTTTTTGCGTGCATTCCTGACAGATTTCCACAGCCACATGCGGCAATCCTTCTTCCAAACGGGTGCAATGTCATTAAGAGAAAAGCGCTGTCCTTTGTAGTTGAGCACTTCATCAGCAATCATGTATATTACACGGGAGTACTTCTCCCTGGTGGAGATGCTGAAGGACATTTACACAAATGTTAACCAATAGAAAACATTTTAAATAAGTACTTTCCAAAATGTCCAACACTAATTTGCTTTAATCTTTGCCAACTATTTTACCAATTCCTTCTTGTTCTAATTTTATAGTTTATTTCACTTTGGTTCCTATCAGAAAAAGAATATTAATTATTATTACTCTAGATAATGGGTTTTCACCTTAAAAGTGCCCGAGGGCCACAATTGAATCCATGAGTTTAGTGGCGGGCCACATCATAATCAAGTAAGGGGTGGAAAAAAATAGGACTCGCGGATACATATAAGCTATTATAAAAATAGAGCACAGTTAAGTTTATCACTTAATGAACCTTAGTTGTGGCTTTCGTGGATTTTTCTGACGCAAGTCAAAACATTCTGTTTCTCAGCTGAAAATATCGATTTTACTAGAGTAGATTACTTTTCCAAGAAACTTTGTGGGCTGTAAAATAAGAAGGCATCACAGGTTGGAAACCTCTGGTCTAGAATATTATGTCAATTCTTGCCATGGTGAATCTTAAGGTTATACTGAAAGGCTGATTTTCCTTGATTCTACTTTTATCTAATAGATACCACCATAGTATATAGTTAATCAAGGTAAGTCTACTACCTCTCAGGGTAGGTAAATGGTTCCTTTGAGGGTTGTGAACATGTTTAAAATGTATTTATATTAGAAATAGATCAAATCCTTTACTTAACCTCCATTACTGTTTCCAGCCTATGGCCTGGGTCAGGTTTTTATTCAAGCCATATATTTTCCACTACTGTCTTGCTAGGCCTGTCATAGCTTCATATGCCTTATAATCTAACTTAATACTGGGATAGGCACAACATCCAGTCACCAGCCCTTACTTAATTTATCAATGTGAAAGGGTAAACCCACATTTCACCAATGATAAATTTTTCGGCCATGCTGGGAATCGAAATCGGGACCCTTAGCTCAGTAGGCAGACATGCTACTGACTGACTGACTGAGCTAAGGTGTCAGGCAGGATAAAATCCTATATTTCTCAATCTGAATTTTTTTTTTTTCGTATCCAAATTCAAATCCTTAAATCTTTAAAAATGTACAATTTTAGTATAGTCAAAATATTTAAAATTGAATTTTGAAAAAGTTGTTAAAGGCTTAGTTTCCCTGACAAACACTGTTTTGTTTCTAATGTTTTTTTTGTCATAAAAAAACAACAGGGAATCATTATTGAGTCAATTAATTATATTAATACATTTTTGCCCTTTTTTGTGATTTCAAATCAAACTCTTAGTAATTGAATCAGAGTAATCATTTTGAGAGGTTTACAAATCTCTAATACCATAGGATTTTACCATCCCATCTCTAATTTATATATAAATAACTCATAATGGCGAACATTTTTGTACACATTAGTAAACATTAAAAGAAAACTGAAGGGGTTTACCCTTTTCAGGAAATTGTAGGGTCAAAAGCTTACATTTTAAATGAATTATTATAGTTAGGCCTAAATTATAAACTAGCAAGATAACAATTTTTTTTATATGAATAGGACACCGCCATGTCACTAAAATCCAGAACCCTGAAAAACCAGTTTCAGCATATGCCTCCACTAATTACCTCAACTTTGAGGACTACTACACTGTCAAAGTGTTAAAATCATTCAACAAGATAATGGAATATGTCTCAGTTAAAAATATGGTAGCTGGCATATCTAAGGATCCATAAAACCGCCCAACCTAAATATTTGTTAACTAGGCTTGATTTCAACCCTGTTGCAACACTAGCACCACCTAACATCCACAGAACAATAGATTAACCTCCAGATAATTTTAAATCCACCAGAGACGTTTTCATCCTGCACAACCGAGTTGGCATCACTGAAGCTAGCTTCCTGTTCAGTCATACTACTACTTCCTGAGGAAGATGCAATCAGAGCATCAAAATATTAAAGTGTGTGTAAAAAATAAGTTATTTTCCACCATTACTAACAAATAATGCTTCACTTGGTTGATTAGCCCTTTAAATATAGTTCCCGTTTTTAAGCCGCCAAGCGCACAGTAACCTATGGGACAGTCCACTATTTACCTGAAGTTCAGTTTAGGGGGGTCAGCAATCTGTGTAGGTAGGTGGTTTGCCTCATCTGGCCAAGTGCGGTGTCTGGCCAATTTGTTGCCATCAGTCTTGTCGTTGTCGTGTAGTTCATCCAATACGCCCGTGAAGGACCGGGTCTCCCTCGGAGCCATGGTGTTCAGGTTGTCCAGAGGTAAGCTATGGGTAGAGGATGTGACACGGTCGCGAGGAGAAATGTACAAATTCCTTACATCTGAGTCCATGTCGTCCACTGAAGACATTATTTATAAGATGCCTTCTCACACTAAATAATGGAGTACATGTAAAGATTATATTAGTGTATAAACTTTAACGTTCTCTAATAACAAGATTTGTTTGTTTTTTTGTGAAGGACTACAATTAATAAGCTTTTTTCCCTGAGACCAACAAACCAATTTCCTTTTTCTCCCTTTAGTGGTTTTTAGTTTAACAGGGTGTCTCCTGGGTCACCATAGTCACAGAAAAAGTTACTAATTGCAAACAAAGGTCATGAAAGTACCTGAAAAGTCACGAATTTCCAATATTTTAGTCATAAAGTCAAAAAATATTGTTTGAATTTCCCATGCATCGTAACAATGCGAACGTGTTGAATGTCAAATCACTCACTACCCATGATGCCACGCACTAGTCACAAGTTGCCTTATCTTTTTACTGTGATCCCAAGAACAAGGTTAACATTCACCATATAGTTAAAGTTTAATGTTGCATGTGAGTGCATTAGGTCTACATGTATCCATTATATAATGTTCGACCGTTTACTGAAGGAATTTTATGGTTAAAAAAAGTCATCAAAAAGTCACTAATTTTGGTTTCTCCAACTCAGTAGACACCCTGTTTAATTATTTAGGAAGTTATGCTGCGAGTTCCCTTTCTTCAAGAGCCAACCATTACCTCTTTGTCTGGTGGCAGAAATGTAAAGTGTCAACTGTGTTCTTTCTTTTTTTTCATTGTAAAAGCCATACAAATTATTGCGGTTGTTCCCTTTCATATATTTACATCCCTCTTTCCTACACAACACAATGTACCTCGGCATAAATATTTCAAGGAAAAAAAAATCAGCTTGTCACTTTCAGTCTTTCATCTAAGTTTTTAGAAGTGTAAATGGAAGAAAAGTACAAAGAAGATTTTAGACTTGAAAATGTACATAGTAAAAAAAGTGGAAAGTTTTAATGGGAGACTGAATGCAAAAGTAGGAAAAGAAAGAGTAGCTATAGGAAGTGTACAAATATGACAGATGAGGAAAGAGAAATGAAGGTTGAAGGTTACTATGTGCATGAAATGGAATGAAGGCTGCAAGACAAGAGAAAATAATAAAGTTGGGATGGGGGCAAAGGTCGGTAATAGACTACTTCTTTATGGACAAGGAAATGAAAAGGCAGATTGTAAATGCTAAGGTGATGCCAACTATGTCTTTAGATAGTGACCACAGGAGCTTATGGCAGATATATTATAGTGGAATGGGAATGTAGGAGAAAAGTAGGGAAGCAAGAAAGAAGGTTAAGGGTGGGGAGGCCTAAAAATGAAGAAGAGAGAGTTGTATTTAAGAAAGGCGAGAAGCCCTATGTCCAAGGATGAGGTGCCAAGTGTAGAAGAGGAATAGGAAAGTTCTAATAAATGTTTGATGAAGCTGCATAAGATGTATCAGGGAGGACAAATGATAAGAGGAAGTGGAACAACAGAGTGAAGGAAGCAGGGGAGGAGAAGAACAAAGAATACAGAAGAAATTCTAAGAATAGGAATGTGTAAACAGAGGAAGAGTAAGGTAGTGATGCAGAGTCAGGTATAGCAAGGCTTGGATGCAAAAATGAACAGAGATGCTGGAAAGGGATGTAGAAGGAAGTAAGGTGGATGAATAAAGGAAAATGATGAAGACAGGAGAAGAAGAGAAGGAATTATTGAAGGGATATTTTGATAAGAACTTGAATTCTGAAGAGAAAGGGGATGAAGAGTTATCAAAAGAGGAAGGGGGTGAGTCTCACATGGAAAGAGGTGGAAGATGTTAAAAAGGATGAAACAGGGTAAAGCACCAGGTGTGGACTAATTAACTGTGAAAATGATAAGAGCTGCAGGAGAAGCAGAAATACAATGATTATACAGAGGATTGAGATTAATATGAAAAGAAAACTAAGTACCAGAAGACCGAAAGAAGGACTGGAAGAGGTGTATGAATTATGAGGCAATTACTCTGATATGCTACTGTAGAATAATATGAGAAGATATTGGAAAAGAAAATCATCATCATCATCTGTTTCCAGCCTGTGGCCGGGTCAGTTTAGTAAAATGATTCCATCCTCCTCTTCCTTCCACCATTCTTCTCCTCTCACTTAAACACTTTCTGTTATCTACTCCTATTTCCTTCTTGGCATCCCTTGCAATCTTTTCCCTAGATACTTCATTTCCAACATTTTCTTTGGTATCCTCACTTTTTCCATCCTCCTTACATGCCCATACCATCTCAGTCTTGCTTTCTCTACTATCTCATATACTCTCTGTACCCTAATATTTCCTGGATAACTTCATTACTAAGCTTGTTTCTCCTTATGACAACTAACATGCTCCTCATGAACTTCATTCCCATGGCCTCCACTTTCCTAGTCTCTCTTAGATTCACTGTCCATGTTTCAGCTGCACATGTGACAATGGGTACAAAGTACGCCCTGTACTACACTTCCTTACACTTCAAGGGTACTTCCCTTCTCCATAACAGGTCTCTTACTCACTTATAGAATAACTCTCCCTGCTGTCCTCTTCTCATTAAAACCTCTCTACTTGACCTTTCGCCTCACTCACGCTTCCAAGATAATTTACTTTCAGTACTTTTCTCAGCTCTACTCCAGCCAACCTTATAGCTTTACTAGGTCTTACCTTCTTCCTTGTCATTACCATCACTTCACACTTTGCCATGCTAATGAAAATAAATAATCTAAAATAGAAGGAATTTGGAAAGAGGAACAGCACAGATTTAGGGAACAGAGGTCTATGATAGACTTGATCTTTGGTATATGACACATGATGGAAAGGAGTTATGAGTTTGGGAAGGACTTGGTAATGTTGTTTATGGAAGTGGTGAAGGCAGATGATAGCATGGATAGAAAGTTATGAAAGTAATGAAGGAGGCTGAAGTGGAAAGAGAAGTTGTAATTAGAGTAAAATGCAAGGCAAAATTCTATGGACCTGTAATGAGGATAGAAAAGGAAAAAAAATCCTCTAAGAATGATGGAGATAAAGTGTATAAGCTAGGAAAAATACCACAAAGATGATAAAGCGATGGGAGGAGCAGTTAAAACCAAATGTACAAGGAAAAGGAGAGGAATGGAAGAAATTAAAGGAGGAAGAATGGTGGAAGGAAAGAGGAAGATGGAAGCGTTTTACCGAACTGACTCAGCCACAAGCCGGAAACAGTTAATGATAATGTTTCAGATGGAATGACCCTCTTGCAACATATTTGCTGGTAGTTCCACTTAGCTCTGTATCATGGACATAGTTGTTCACTCTTGTCTTCATACTTTGTGTCTCATATTCATACATCTATTAGGTACACTTTGTTAATCCTGAAAGCTATTGGTTTCACCTTGACGTATAACACTATGGTCCTACTTTATAAGCTACGCCATAGTGGAACCATGCAAAGGTAAGCTTGCAACATTTCAGGGTACTAATTTTTATATAGCACTAAAATAAAATATTATGTCAGGGGCGGATCCAAAAGGGGGGAGGAGGGCGTGTCACCTGCCACCCCAACAATGATAATCAATAAATTAAACCAATTAAATCTGTGTTAACAGCTTCTGTGGCCGCATGGTCTAAGTTGCTACTCTCCCTATTGACTAAAGTGCCGACGACTGGGAGATTGTGGTTCAATCCCATTCTGCTGAACAGAGGGTGCGTTTTCCTAAATGGGACCCTATTTTCCTTGCAAGTGTGGGTACACTTCCTCTAAATTCAACCTTCCTCATCCCTAACACACTAACATAATTATTACATAAATGTATAATTTGAATGGGTAGTAAGAAGCAGAGCTAAACAAAATTATGTGATAGTCACTTAAAATCCCACCAGCCAGTTGCTTTGCATGTATATCACTGTAAGAGAATTGATTTACATTTTTAACACGACTTAATTTTCAAAAAAACATAAATAAACAAATAAACTTGTAAACTTTTTTGTTTAATTTCACACTCATAGTTAACTTAACTAGATTATATTTATTTAATTTTTTAGTTGTTATTGGTATTATGCTATACCCCCACTCTTTTTCTCCTCTCGTGAAAATCCTGGATCCATACCTGCACTATTTGAAAATTCGGAACTAAGGAAATGAACAGCAACCAATAGCTTAAATTAATAACTATTTCTTAAAGATGGGTCAAAGCCACTATCTTACATTAATAGAAATATTAATCTTTATTTTAACTCAGAATTTTGGAAACAATAAATGAACAAGAAAGGCAATATAATATCATAATAATAGAAAAAATAAATAGTAACTAAAAATTAACACTTTTTTCTCAAACACACAGGGCCACAGCAAGCATAATTTTGTACCCAAGTGGAAGTTTTATTTTGGCACCCCCCCTCTTTTATACTATCTTAGACCTTGAAAGAAGATCTTTAAAAGATAGAATGAAATATGGAAGTCTGAATCTATTGTATTTCTTTATTATTGCTGATTTGATTATGTATATGCCACCTACCTCTATCTTGAGCTAGTTCTATCCAGTCCACCTCATTACAGCCTATCTCTCTTGAGCTAGTTCTATCCAGTCCACCTCATTACAGCCTATTTCTATCTTGAGCTAGTTCTATCCAGTCCACCTCATTAAAGCCTATCTCTATCTTGAGCTAGTTCTATCCAGTCCACCTCATTACAGCCTATCTCTATTTTGAGCTAGCTCTAGCCAGTCCACCTCATTACACCCTATATCTATCTTGAGCTATTCTATCCAGTCCACCTCATTACACCCTATCTCTTTCAGGTCCATTCTAATGTTATCCTCCCATCTGCGTCTAGGTCTTACCATTGGTTTCTTCCCATTGGATTTCTCAGTCTGCACCCTGAACAAGGTTCTAGATTCTCCCAGTCCTGCTGCATGTCCTGCCCACCGTAGTCTACAAGACTTGATTATCCTGACAATGTCTTGTGATGGCTAAAGGGTATTTAACTTATCATTATGTAACCTCCTCCACTCCCCAGTAGCCTCATTTCTTTTTTAGACCAGTTATCTTCTGAAGCACCTAGTTTTTGAACACCCTTAATTGGTTTTCATTATGTAAGGTAAGAGATCACGTTTCACACCCAGAGAGAACAACTGGAACAATTATTGTTTTGTATATTCTGAGTTTTACATTCCTGGACAACAGGCGAGATGGCAACAACTTATTGACTGAGTAATAGCATGCATTTCCTGACTATTCTTTCCTTTTTTACAATCTAATATTGTTATTGCTAGTTAAAATTGTTTCTAAATATCCAAACTTATTAACCCTGTCAAATGATATATTATTCACAGTAATCTCTAAATTATCCTCCCCAATTCTAATAAAATATCTGCATTTCTTTCCACACCTTGCTTGCTACTGCCCAACAAAGCTGAATAACCTACCTACCCTAATAACAAACATACTCTAAGGCCACATTGAAAGATAATGTGGTAAGTGCATCTCCTTGTTTCAACCCAGTTTGTAGCCTATTTCCAAAGTTCCTGATAAGTGACATCCATTCCATACTCGGTTAAGCATATCAGTCAAGCATAACATTTTTAATAATGATCACTATCTGTCATAAATATGATTCAAATTTATTTATGTTGGTATACTTACTAAGTTTCATGAAAAAAACTAAAATCAAAAATACCTTAAAATTAATCAAATATTTAAAAAATATAAATGCATTTTTTTTTAATAAAATTAAATATTAGGTCAGAAACGCTTGATTCAACTGATTTTAAGAATAACCACAGTAATACAACATTGGAATATTTGCCAATATCCAATTGTTGAGTACAATGATTGTTATGAAGAGGCTGTTCCCTCTAGTTTACATTTTACATTGCCCGGAAACAAACCATGCTTCGAACACGTGCAGCTAAAACAAAAAACAAATAAAAACATGGCTGTCGTTTAGAAAAGATGAATTTAATTTAAAATAACTGAAAATAAGAAAAATGAAAACATTAATGTTAAAATATGATTTTAAATACTAATAAAGACGGAAAAATCAATGTCATTACAGTACTTCCCTTGGTTGCTGAATGAATAGAAATACAATCTTCAACTATATTTTAAATTAATACTTATACTAGACATGAATCTTAACATGTATGGAAGCTATACTTAGTTTACTGATATTATCTTCAGATAGCATAATAAAGTTAAAAATAGTTTTAAACTCAAAAGTTACAAATCAATATGTGTTCTTGTGGAATAACAATGTTTTAAATAGTGTCTCTTGTTATCATTGAATTGAATGTTACAATTATTTAAATATGCTCTTGATGCATAGTGGGGCATCATATAATGGTTTTGTCTTATTATGAAAAATAAACTTTTACATATTTTTTTATTTTTTTCACTTGTTGATCATTTATAGGGTTGATGGTATTGTCTTTTTACCCTTTGTAGCACATTAAAAACTCACTCATTTTTATCACGCATTGCAATACTGAAATCATCTTTTTTTTTAACACAAAATTTCTTTTTCTCAAAAGTTAATTTGCTGTTCTTAAAACTATTACTTAATGAATGAAAATTATTTTAAATCCGTAAACAACAGAGAAACAAAAGATCACCTCAGACATTAGTCACTTTAAAGTTTCAAACACTCTTAAAACTAATAGTTATTCTAGATATGACTTCTAAAACAATCTTAAATATACATTTGTTTACCAAGTAGCTAAACTTGACAGAATTTTCAAATTTATTTTAAATTAATTATTTTTTGGAATTGAAACTTATTTTGAGTTAGTTATCTGGATCAAACTTTTCAAGACACTTTACTTTTACTAAGTTCAAAATAACAAATTTTAAATCTTCCCAAAGTATTTACAATCTTAAATTTAAATTTACTTTAAGTTTTGATAAGTATCAACTCTAAACTTGTCTTAGTTACTTGATTGCAAAATACAATATGTTATGTGTAACGTGGTTACCTCACCTTAACATTATCATCTCTATACCCTGACATTTTCAAATCATTTACACAATACTCAATTACTGTTGGTATTAAAACTGAAATTCTGATACTACACGATGTTTGTATTTTTGTTTTCATAATTTTATTTTGTTTCCACATCTACTTAGGTAGATTACTTGAAACTTGAATTTATCATTCTGCATTTGTCAACTTAAATTAGATTCTACAAATTTCTTTAAGTTTAAACATTATTGCTTCAATTATATAAAGTATAAACTTTAATACAATTTTAAGTTAAGATTTCAATTTTAAATATGATTTTAATCAGAATGTTTAATTTGATGCTAACATTTAGTTTGATTACTCTTAAACATAAATACAATATTGATAGTAATTTTATTTTTTGTTGTTACTCACAATACATTAGTTGGTTGTTAACTGGCTTTTTACCACACCTTAAACATATTAAGCCTTTCTGTATCATTTTAATGCTTTTTTGACTCCACTCTACTTCCTATTTACTACACATTGATTGCTTGGGCAATAACCTCTTTTAAAATGATTATTCTTAACTCAAAATATCTCCTTGCAGAACTTATAACCTCATCTCTTTACCTCCACAAAACCTTCTTCACAACACCTTAAACCTCGATTAGTTGTCATTACGACCAACATATCTCTCTAACCTCACCATTTCTTAAATTTGCACAATTAAGGCAAAACTTCTTACTCATGTCATCTTAAGGCACCGTTTAGTTCAACATTTAAACTTCACACTTTTTTTTAAACAAACAAAAAAAACTCTTCTTTGTTTATCAACCAACTCACTTGCTACAAACTTTTATATTTCAACAACTGTCTATTTGTTTTTATTATTGCTCTGACTAAGCCTTTAAGTTAGAGTATAAAACTTCTCCACATTTGAAAATTTATTTTAAAGTATGAAATTAATTTTTGCTTTAGTCAATGTAGTTACATTTTTAGCCTATTGAGACTCAATCTCTGTCAAGAATCAAACCCTGGTACTTTGATATTTCAAAATTGTTTAAATTTTAATTTATATTATTTCTTATGGAATTAAGAAACATCTATTTTTAGTGTTTAAGACACTATTCAACATAGAATTTCTATCTGACCTATTCCACAATGAGAATGTATCTTATTTAATACCAAAATAGCTGATTTTTCAAACCAACAGCTGTGTTTTTATCATAACAGTGTGATATTTTACACTTGAATAATTTTCATACAACATTTATTTATCTTGAATTTAACATAGTTTCCGGTTTTCTTCACATAATATAGTACATTGTTTATAAAAAAAATTATAATCCTTATGGTGTCCTATCCAATAGTGATACAGCCTAACTTTCACAATTAGTTTACTTTCAAACCTTCCCCTAAGCAGCTTCAATTACTAGGCAAATAGTTAATTATCTGACTTGACATGCAGGATTAGTACACCTTTACCTAGATGTGGAACTTGGTTTATATTGATCTTAATTACATAAAACCTAAGGATCCTTGCTGTGGATTTCTATCTCCTCCTTCCTACCTTTTAAAACATGAAATAAGTAAAATAAAAAAATAATTAAAAAAAAAAACTAAATTGCTTCTCTCAATTCTAACACATCCAGTGTACTCAAAAATCTGCACTAGCCTGCATTGTAATCCCAAGCTCAACAATGGAAAAGTGGCTTATTTTGAACTAAACATCCGTGTTACTGTAGTAAGGTTTCAACTCTGTCACATTGAAACTCTCTGACCTCTGACCTGATCTCTTTCTAGGTCTCTGACAAGATAAACATTGTGGCCTATTTGTTTTTCAATCTTGAATGGGCCCTCATATAATAGAAAAAACTTTTTGATTTCCTTGTTCAAAGCAGACGACAATTTATGATTCTTTACCAATACCAGCTGATTCTTCACATAACTGACAGGTTTTAATATTTTTTTATTGTGGTACTTGGTTCTTTTCTCTGCTGTATCTCTCAAGTTGTTCATGGCCAAATGCAGTTTTGTCTTGCTATCTCTCTCTATCCTTGGTGGAAAATCAAAAATCTGCTCTAGTTTTCGGCTGAGCCTAACATCCTTCATCAGCTCCATAGGTGTGAAACCTGTACTTTCATGTGAGGCGGAATTCAAACCAAACTCTATTTTATCAACATATGATGCCCATGAAGTATGACGATCATGGCAAAACAATCTTAGAAATCTGCCAATTTCTCGGTTCACTCTCTCTACGCCGTTGCTCTATGGGTGGTATACGGAAGTGTACTTCACAACAATATTGTTACTTGCCAGCGTCTCACGTCATTTCCTACTATTAAATTGACTTACATGATCTGACACAACTGTCTGTGGAGTACCTACATCCTTAACATAATTTTGAACAATCTTGTTAGTGACAGCAACTGTGGTAGCTCTCCTTATAGGATATAATTTAACATACTTGGTGCAAATGTCAAGAATGGCAAAAATGTATTGTACACCCCTAACACTGGAAGGTAAAGCTCCATATAAATCAACAAATACTAGTTGAAGGGGTTTGTCTGTCAGTACATTTTTCATTAGACTTTCATACTTCACATTTGGTATCTTGCTTTTTTGACAAATATCACAACTTCTTAATTCCCTGGCTATTGTTTTATGCATTTGTATAAAATTGCAGGACTCCTGTAGCACCTTATGACACTTCTTAATCCCCCATATGTCCATACTGTTCATGACAGCTCTTTATTACAGGTCTTACTAGCTCACTAGGAATGCAACTTGTCCATATATTTGCTGATGATGTTTTCCTAAAAAGTAGGCCCTTGTGAATTTGGTAGTGAATTTTTATTTCTATTTTTGGATTTGTTTTTTCTAACTCTCCCATAACTCATGATAACTTAGGGTCTGTTTATTGAAAAGTTGGTAGTTCCTGTTTAGTTTGCTTATCAATCTCACTGATTTAATTTCTTCTCTGCACTAACATTCGAAATTCTGTATCAACTGTCGTCTCTATTGGTCCTTCAGGTGGATACCTGATCCTTGCCTGAAATATGCCTTATATTCAAATTATACTCCTGTAGTAGCAAAATCCATCTTGTCAATCTACCATGTAGCAGTTTACACTTATTAATTAATGTTAAAGCTTTGTGATCAGTGTACAAATTGGTTGTCCTGCCATAAATATAAATTCTAAATTGTTGGCAACCAAAAACAATTGATAGTAACTCCTTCTCAGCAATGGTATAGTTGAGCTCTGGACCATGTAACACCCTCCTGGCGAAGGCAATAGGCCTACGATTTCCTTCATCATCAACCTGAGAGTTCAGCTCCTACAGCTTGCCCAGATGCATCACATGATAAACACATAGGTTGACTAAGGTCTGGATGTTTTAACATGACTGTACTTAAGAATTGCTTTTTAACTTTGTTCATGACCATATTCCCCTCACATCCCCGGTTCCATTGCTCATCTTTCTTAGTTAGCCTTAATAAAGGTATAACAAGATCAGAATGGTGTTTCACAAATTTTCTGTCGTAATTGATTAGGCCTAATACAGGTTCAAGTGCATTTTAGAAGCCGAAGCTATTATTTATGCTTTTTAGCGTCAAATTCTCCATCTAGATATATTCTGAAAATTAAAATATGACACCTGGACACGGGAATCAAACCTGGGACCTTTGGCTTAGTACGCCAATGCTCTAACCACTAAGCTATCCAGGAATCGTCCTGTGCCCAGGGTCATTCTTCACTCATATTTTAGGGCAGAGTCTATAATGGACGTGCGGAAATCGTTGGCTACAAATGTGTGATTTTATTAATATTACGAGCTATCAGATAACACAGCCACCTTCGACTCTGTAGTTGGCTTAATGCTGCCACTTGTACAATTATTATAATTGTACGGGATTGTACCAACATGACAGAGTATTGCCTTAATTCACTTACAATCGTCTTAATTGAAGGTCACGTATTGGATGAAATGGATTTGTCTGGCATCGACCAGTTCGCTCAGCAGAAATCAAGGCAAAAGATACTATAGACTATTTTCTTATTGTGTACATGCTAATATTTAGTTGTAGTAACATGTTCTACAGTCTACTAATGCAGACTTTATATTTTTAAATTATATAATATTTGAATTTGTATGTTGAGATAGTGTAAGAGTATTTATTTCAATTTTTTAAGTCTTTGCTTAGATTCTTACTACTTTTAAAACCTCACTATAATAAATAATAAAATAATGTAAGCACTTTTTATAGGGGGATATAGGGGAAAAACGGGGATTTAGAAGGTTAGAAATTAAGATAGCGAAAAGGGCAAATTATCTAGTGCCTATGGGCGGCAGAGTCGTAAATCCGCTCATGTCTACGGTGTGTTTATTAAATAGCAAACTACCCGCTATTCTCAAGGCATGTGTTTTAAAATACGCATCCATATCTAAGAATTAAAAAGTGTATTCAGGGAAAATAAAATAAGTAGAAGCTGAGAAAAATGCCAAAAAAGAGTGTTTTAGACGCCATCTTGAAACAAAATAGCGGACTTAAATTTAATTAGTTTATGTGTTAAAAGGATGTATGATCAATGTTCGTGTGAACTTTCAGCACATTCAACTTAGTGGCTTTTGCGTGAAAGAGTAACATACAAATGCTAACGATGACTCTGAAGGGACTGATGTAAAAAAAACTTGACTAGCCTTGTAAGACGCCTTCCTAGATGTGAAACTTCCTTAAATCATAACCTCTTACTTATTTTTCTATGGCATTAGGAACTCGAAAGGTTATTGCTCCAATTGCAAAAGTACTCTGTCTATCCCTATCTTGAGCTAGTTATATCCAGCCCACCTCATTACTCCTTATTTCTATCTTGAGCTTAGTTATATCCAGCCCACCTCATTACTCCTTATTTCTCTCGAGTTAGTTATATCCAGCCCACCTCATTACTCCTTATTTCTCTCTTGAGTTAGTTATATCCAGTCCACCTCATTACTCCTTATTTCTATCTTGAGCTAGTTATATCCAGTCCACCTCATTACACCTTATTTCTATCTTGAGTTAGTTATATCCAGCCCACCTCATTACTCCTTATTTCTCTCTTGAGTTAGTTATATCCAGTCCACCTTATTACTCCTTATTTATATCTTTAGTTAGTTATATCCAGTCCACTTCATTACCCTTGTCCCTATCTTGAGCTAGTTATATCCAGCCCACCTCATTACTCCTTATCTCTATCTTGAGCTAGTTCTATCCAGTCACCTGCTTCGGTGGCCGCATGTCCTAAGGCATCACTTTCGTGTTAGACTATACTGCCGATGACAGGGAGATCGAGGTTTGAATCCCAGTCAGGTGTATTGAGAGTGGTTTTTCCAAAATGGTCTTCCACTCCATCAAATGCGGGTGCACTTTATTTAAATGCAACCCTCCTTATTCATAAATAGCTATCGCAATTTGTACATATTATGCATATAACCTTAACGGTTATGTGTAGTAAAACATGGGTATTGAAAAAAAAATCTTATTGGGTTTGCCGGTCAATAAATACCTGGATAACGATTCTATATTCTTCCATTTGCGCTCCATGCCCTGCCCACCGTAATCTGCGAGGTTTTATTAACCTAACAATGTCTGGTGAGGAGTACAGGGTATACAACTCATTAGTATGCAGCCTCCTCCAGCCTCCAATATCTTCCTCTAGTTTTGGACCAAATATTTCCCTGTGTACTTTATTTTCGAACTCCCTAGAATTCTACTCGTCAGAAACAAAAACTCAAGAAGGGAAATTAAATAATGAGATGGTCAACTTAAAAATTTAATTTAATTTTCACTGTTATTCCTTGTAGTTCGAGGCAGGCCTAGCGTCGTTCAGCTCAAACAATCGAGACTATTCGCTATCTAAACTGTCGGACAAGGATCACGAAGATGGTCTGATTACTGGCACATTTCTGTCAACTTGATGAACAAAGATGAAGGACCTTTATCGTTTACTCGCTGGGTCTTTTCTTCGTTCGTTTCCTATTTGGCACATTTTTTTCATCTCCTTGTCTCGATGACTAACGACGATAACCACAATTGAAGTTAATCCAAAGCTAGTTTGTGTTCAATTGTATGGACTTGAAACTAATTGGTGGCATGTGATAGGTCTACTTTGACCTTTCTCATCGCACGCAACCGCCCGTCAAGAGTTTGGACCTGGTTCTCTTCTCTTCCAGTTGACAGTTGAGTGCGAGCAGGAAGTTTCGCTTCAGATCAGGTAAAAACACATCATTATCTTGTTAACTGGGAGAGGCTCAGATTGAGGGATTAGCATGTTCTAAAGGTAAGCGTCCACCAGCTCGCACCGCACGGATTGGATTTTTATCTGTCTCCCGGAATTATAATCGGCACTGACCATGACCGATTCGTACGATGCGGATAGGTGAACGCAGTCTCATTTAACCTTCCGATAGGCGCGCGTATCCATCAGATACGGCCAGTTTGAGTTAGCTCCTGTTTCTTGGAAATCAGAGGGAGTGGGGATTCCCACTCTCAGCTATTCTTCCACCCCCACCAGACCAATCGGCAGTCTTCTTCGGACCTCTGTAGTGTTGACCTTGGTTCCGATATAGCCTGTGCCGTATACGACAGATACGCGCTACCGCTCTTGTAAGTTTTTAACACTTTCTTCATTTTAATTTTAATTTGCAATACATTTTATACTAATAGCATTAAAAGTATTATTACATGTTTTGTTTTGCAAATTTAATTGTTCCCTAGAGACGTTTAGATGTTATTCTATTAATAATAATTATTTTGATATACAGAAACAGTTAATATAATCCAGCCAATTGTAGGGAACACAAAAAAACTTGAAGGCTATCATATGGACTAAAAATTATTTTTATAGCAGTTTACGCCCTTAAGACTGAGTCTAAATAAATGCTTAAATATATACTTGTCATGTTACTTTTAATTCGTGTGTGTTTTATGGCCTGCAGTGAGATCAACTTAAACGCGTATCTGTAAGATACGCGCGACCATCCACGAACCTTTGGAGGGCGCGCCTATCGGAAGGTTAAAACAACGTAAAGAAAATAAAAATCCCATGCGTGAAAGGGTTCGGCCAGACTGACAAGCGTGCGAGCGAGCGACTGGGTAGCCAGACTAACGAGCGTGAGAGCGAGCGCGTGATTAGAAGATAGCTCTCGTTGACGAGGAGGCTCCGAATCTTGGCTGAGTGAACTTAGGGGGGTTTTAACAAGTGATTTAATGTTGTGGTTTTCTCATCCTCTCTCCACGCTAGTGGTGATTCTTATTTGTAAAGACCTACTTTGATAATATTTAAGTATTTTAACATATCAGTAATGTATATAAATATATATTTATATACATATAGGTATGGTTTATCTTACCAATTAAATTAGGCCGTTAGTAGCAAGTGTGCTAAACCTATCGACATTAATAAAAATGTCAAAATGAGAAGTTTTCATAGCACTCGATGAACCAGTGCTATCTTTCAAGCGTGCGCGCTCAGTCGCTCGCTCGCTCCAGTCTGGCCACCTCTCATTACCACCAATGTGTTCTATTTTATATTTTAGTCGCTCACGCGCTCAGTCTGGCCGCCCCCAAAGGGCGCTACTGTGACACATCACTCTAGTGTTAGACTGAATTACCGGCGACAGAGAGATCATGGTTCGAATTCCGGTCAGGTGTACCGAGGTTGTTTTTTCTTAAATTGTTTGCCATTCTCCCTCCACACAGATGCGGGCACATTTCCTCTAAAATACTACCTTTCTCATCCCTATTACCTCAGCGTGATTACCGTAGGCGCTATGCGTGTAACCCGAATGGTTTCTAAGTCACTATGATATTAAACTAACCTTAGGGTCCATCCATAAACCACGTGACGCTGTTGTGAAGGGGGAGCTCTAATGTTCACATGGTGATACAGTGGGTGCAGGGGAGGGTGTTACGTAACACACATCTCATACTTAAATTATAATGTTGAAAAAATATTATTACTTTTCACAAATAAAAATAATAAAATACTATTATAAAATTATTTTAAATTATTTATGTTCATGAGTTAAAATGTATTCTGAGCTGTATTAATTCTGAGTCCCTCTTTTAGTGTTAAAAAAGCTTCCCTATAAAAAAAATGACATCCATTCTTGATATGAAAAGTTTCGTAACATAGGTCGGAGAGGTCAGGCTAAATGTCCACTTGAAGGGAGGAGGGCAAGAAAAAAAGTGTGACCTGGTTTGTGAATGACCACTAACAACAGGAACTATATTATATAACATCCAGTCTTCCAGCTGACAACTTAATGGTGCTACATTTTCAATCACACTGGGAAATGAACCCAGAGCCCCTGGTTTAGTAGGAGATTCTCTACCAACTGAACCAGTGATGACCATTTTTTATAATTATAATTATCTTTAGTTAAAGATTGTTAAAGAGCTAATTGAGTAAAATAAAAACATAATGAAAGGTTGAGTGACCCCTGCAAACATAATCCAAAACTGAACACTATTACATCCATTTCCAACATGATCATATGTATTAAACACTTTGACTTTTACCCAAAAAAAAAGTAGCCCCATGGCTTCTTTGGTGCTGACTGACAGTTCACAGCTGACTTCTGACAGTCAACATTTAGGTATATACCTAAATTTACCTAAATTCTTCTGACAGTCAACATTTAGGTATATACCTAAATTTACCTACATTCTTCTGACAGTCAACATTTAGGTATATACCTAAATTTACCTAAATTTTAGGTATATACCTAAATGTTGACTGTCAGAAGTGACAGCTGCTAAACACATGTTTTTTCAGATCATATGGTTCGGCGTAGAGATACATAATTTGGTCTGGTAGCTTTTCAAAGCCATCAGCTGTCAGTCAGCACCAAAAAAGCAATGGGGCTACTGTACATCTATGAGACACACTGACAGAGGTGAATGATGTTAGGGTCAAGGGTGTGGTGGCTGTTTGGGCCCCGGTTACAACCCATATCATCGCTGAGGAAACTGCAAGTCTTATGGATAAAAGCTTTATCTTCACTCTCTCTCAGTTAACTTCAGCTTTCAGCTATGTCTGAAGGTGGTGTGCTGGGGTAAGAAGGAGCTACTGGTAACCTAGACGAACCAGCGTTGCCAAACTTGGTCTTATATCTGAGGAAAGATTGACCTCACGAAAATGAAAGAATGACAACGCTGTTTCCCAATAGTAGTCATACTGTTGCCTTAACCAGCGTTAGCCTGGCTCATCTTCAGGCCCTCGGTTAATATTTCATAGGGCCCCCCACAACCCATATCGCTCTAGTGAAGTTTTATTATAAAATTTAAAAATAAATTACCAAAGACAATTTGTTTTTAGTATTGTTTCCCATAATTCTGATCCACCCCCACCAAACCAGAATTAGGATTCTTGACAGGGGAATAGCATCCAATCTAATATAGTCAAATACATTTTTTAACTGCACTCACACACAATGGCGCAGAAACGTTTTTATTTGGGGGGATGAAAATAATCATGTGCTTTTATAGGGAATAACATTTTTTAGATAAAAAAAAAGACCAGGTAAATGTAATACAGCTGTCCCTCACACTATGCGAGTGATTGGTTCTGATAAATAATCACGTAATACGAAAACGCGTAAAGGGAATTGATTTTAACATGGGTGAGATAGGGATTACTCCAAAGGAAAAAGTAAATAACCTAAAACGTGTAAATGAATGTAATCTTTATTAATTTATCTAACTAGTACAATATTATAGGTAGCCTACACCTTTTGCCAATCTTCAATCCCCTGATATTTGTAAACAAATGCCATTTTTAATAAATTTATCTAATTAATGCAATGCTACAGGTACGCTCACCGCTAATCTTCAATCGCATGATAAATTAACTGGATCTGGCAAATCTGGATTACCACTCTCTTGACGGGCCTTGTACAGTAAGCTCTTGCTCTCTTGAAGGCCCTGGGACAGTAAGCTCTTGCTCTCTTGAAGGCCCTGGGTCGTTAGACTGAAGATTTTCAACTTTTTGATTAAACGTTCAAGACTGACGGGCAGCATTCTTCCTTTCTCTATATAGACAGCTTTGCAGCAAGCCAAATAACTCAATCTCCCTAGAAACTTTGGCACTTCTATCCATGTTAGGATCATTCTCCTCCAATTATTCTAATTGCACTGTCAAGGTGCTTAAAAAATTCAGCAATTTGTTTTGTCGAAGTTGTTTGATAGGCTGTTCTCCATTTCTAAAAGATCTTCATTGGTGAGTTATATTGAGTGGGATTGGAGCAATTGACCCACATTTACCTGGTCTACGTCCTCAAATCCAACATCTCTCTATGTCAACGATGTCATGTCTTGAATTGGAAAGCTCGTGTCAGGATAAAAATCATGAGAATCAGAAACTTCAAGCCAAATATTTTTCCAACTCCCTTCATACAGGACTGTTTAACTTCTGCCTATACATCTCCAATGTTATCAATACCACCCCTTTAACATCAAACTGTATAGTCAAGATTTTTTTCCTCACTGGAATGTGCGCGCACAAGGTCACGTCACCACCACACAGGATGACTGCGAAATTACAGCCGAACATGTATTATTTTTATTATTTATTAATCACGTTATAGCAATATGGTCTAAATTCTACTTTCCCGACGAGTGCTGCTGAGAGGTTTTACTGTCAGTGTGGGTGAGCGCTATAGTATAATACTCCAGCTGAAAAGAAGTCATACACTTCTTAAATTTTACTAAAAAAGTCTACTGCAAGGGTTCAGGACAGGGCAGCATCTTTTACAACTAGATTTAGGGAATGGCTCCCACATGGTATAAAAAAGGCCCAAGAGTTAAGGTCTAGTATTCTATTTTGAACTCCAACATGTTTCCCTTTTATGTTGGAGCCATTGTCATACCCCTGGCCTCTCATGGTTTTTAGAGGGATATTCAATTTACATAACTCATTAAGCAGTGATTCTGTTAGACTTTCACCTGTAGTAATTATTGTGATAGGTACAAAGTCTAAAAAGTTATCTATAACGCTTACTTCCTCATTCTCATTAATTTTAACAAACCTTACTAAAATCGTAATTTGTTCAGTGAGGCTTAAATCTGGTGTGCAATCAAGTATGATTGAATAATATTTTGCATTTTCGAGCTCATTTAAAATTGTGTCTTGAATCTTGGTAAACAAAAGGCCGATTAATTCATTTTTCATTGTTTTACTTGAATAATGTACACGTGCTTCGTCAGTAGTGATCAAATTTTGAAATGTGCCCTACCAATTTCAAAAAAGTCCATTGTTACTTTTGTAAGAAGTTTAATATGTACATCTAACCACTGAGTCTTGAGTGCCAAGAAATTGAACAATGCCAAGTAAGTGTTTCAGAACTTGATTCCAATGTTCTGTTTCAGCTTGATTAGGCGTTCATTCTATTTATCAATTGTTTTATCCAAACGTAAACGTATGTTCAACTCACGCCATAATTGGCAATTTTTTACATGGGTTGGGGACTTCTCATGACTAGTCAACACTTTGGCCGAGTTTTGCCAGTCGGAATATCCTTGGTTTCCAGCATTATATGAATGTAAATTTCCAAAGAGTTTGCAGGCAAAACAAATACAGAACTATTGGTTACAGAGTATGTCAAACAAATTCGTTGAACTTGCTCCCCATTACACAGTCGTCTTACTTAGTAGCTCGGAGAAAACTTCCCACATTTAGAGTCAACACGAAAGTATACGTCAGTTGCTTGTACATGACCTCGCTGAACTATCAATTTTCGGACATCGGCAGTGATTGTTGATGGCCATTCTCGGCAGTCAGTTGATAGTGTCAGTGGCTTGTCTTTGAGCAATTCCTCAAACAAAAAACAAAATTTAACTAGGCATTATTGTTATGGAAGAGTACTACAACATATTTAATAATTAAGCTAAAATATATCAATGTCCTTACCATTACTACGCGTATAAATCCTCTTTTTTTAAGTTCCCTTAAAATGTAGACATAGTATATTTAATTTAGAGAACTAACTATAATAGTTTTTAAGCTTCAGTTTGTGCAATCCTACCTCATCAGTGGCTTGATTTTGATCATCATCATTCAAAACCTCTGTTTCTCCCGTTAGTTCAGAAATTGGCAACTGTTCTGATTGTTGATCAAGTGCCAATAGTGAGAGAGACACGTACATCTTCTTCAGGTTCATGATGATAATGTCCAATTGGGGTGTGCTCTTGCTCATCTATACGCTCGATTTTGAAGTTTCCTGTAAGGAAAAGTTAATTTTTAAAGTTTATAGGCCTAGGTACTAAACCAACATTTAAGGTATTTGCTGACGTTATCATGGTCAATTTTAGCAAATACAATATTTTTATTACTTTGAATGAAAGACCAATCTTTTAGGTTCCCAAAATAGTTTTTGTTTAGTCTCTGCGGTTAGCAGAAGCCAAGTTATCGTCCTTTTAATTTTGGTTCTGAAACCGAAAGCGGGTATTTAGAGGTAATTAGTTCAATAGTTTTAATCAGTTCTACATAACAAATTGTCATTTTCTTCCCTCCTCAAAATAGAGAATTATGATTTTTTAAATTTTTATCATTTTGTTCTATAATCTTTCAAGAAATACAAAAAAATCTATAATAATAAGGAATGTTTTTTAAAAAATTCTTCAAACGTTGGCAGATACCTTAAATTAACAATTAAATTACTATAATCAAATAAAATAAACTTACAGTTTCAACAGTTTGTCGACTTGTAGATGGTTCGTTAACAGCAACTGGTATTGGCAACTCGTCAACGTCAACATTTGCATGATTATCACTTTCGAACATTTTTAAAGGAGCCGAAGTTGATAAAAACTCTTTTAAAGCCTTTGCTTGAAGCGGTAGATATTTTATGTTGAAATGTCTTTTCTACACCTCCAGTCCTGCAAGTGTGCCAGCAGTGAACTTGATCTCTTTTCCGTCCCACCAACGTAAACCAGTCTTGAAAGTGGACAATGGATCCAGTACAAACCTGTCTCTTCCCTCACCAATGATTCACCCATCGAATTTGCCGTTACCGGTCAAGGCGAGTTATATATCGATCTTTCATTGACCATGCTCTATCTCAGGGTGGCTATCATGAAACCCGATGGTGGCGCTTTCACTAATGGGGATCAAATCACTCCCGTCAATGACTGGTTGAATTCACTATTCACATAGGAGAGTGTGTTTTTAAACCAAAAACTAGTCTCACCACCCAGCAACACGTATGCCCATAGATCGTACATTGAGACTCTGCTAAATTACAACAGTGAATTCAAAAGAATACATCTGACTTGTGGTCTGTGGTCCTCAGAGAGCCCTGGAACCTTTGAAGATGGTACCGCCAGATACAAGGGATTTGAGCCTCGTAGCACTCTCACTGCAAAGAGTAAGACGGTAAATATTCTGGAGTATCAACACAGTGATGTGTTTAACTAAAAGAAATATCTTTTGAACGTCACCGAACTCAGAGGCAAGTTGGTCCATTCCAGAGACGGGTTTAGTCTTGTGGCTGCCCCTGAAATTCTGCACTTTAAGGTTCACATCGTTGAAGCCTGTATTCTAGTGCAACATGTTAAAGTAGAACCTTCTATACTGCTGGCACATTAAAAAGCATTAAACGTCAGTCCCGCAAAGTATCATATTACCTGCGTGGAAGTAAAAACACTCACTATTACTACGGGTATGCAAGGGAAATCAATGGACAACGTATTCACGGGACAGTTACCCAAACGATGCATCGTGGGATTTGTATCAAACGCTACATTCAATGGAGACACCACCAAGAACCCGTTCAATTTCCAAACCTGTGGCATGAACCATTTCTCGTTATACGCGGACGGGGAATAAGTGCCATCGAAACCATTACAGCTCGATTTTTCGAAAGGCAAATATATCATGTCCTACCACACACTGTTTTCAGGAATGCGTATCCATTTCATGAATGAAAGTAGCGACATCACACGGGAAGCCTTCCCTAAGGGATATCATCTCATGGCTTTCAATCTCACACCTAATTTGTCCACCTACATGACATCGCATTGGAATTTGACGAGGCATGGCTCTCTGAGCATCAAAGTGACCTTCACCAAAACTCTCACCGAAACCGTCAACTTTATCGTTTACGGGGAGTTTGCAAACATCATCACCATCGACAATGATAGAAACGTCGTAACTGATTTTAGGAGTTAATATAAGCGACTTCCCGCCCCTTATCCCCGTCATTTAAATCGTGGACGTCATTGTAGATTTCCAGAGCTTCATCAACGACAGCATAGAGTTTATCGTCAAGGAACTGAGTGTTTTATCTGTATGCGGTACATTACTTCAACATTACTAAAATCCTCTTACGGCATCGAGGAACTTTCCACCACCGCTAAAAAGCAAGCCAACTATATCGTCAACAAACTACACTATTCCCTGGGATAGCGGTGATGTGGATTACAGCCTGCTCGATTCCCTCATCTCCCGTGCCACAATGCATGCAGAAACCGTCTATGTCAAGGGGGCAAAAAAGAACATGTTTCTAGCCAAATATATGCCTAAGCCAGTCGTATATCTGTACTACAGAGGTTGTTCGTCTTTGAAAGACTTAAATTAGTCCACACGATGTGAATGACACATAGTTCTATTTGGAATTTCTGTTTAGCCTCCATCGTTTGGGGACCTCGAGATTGGATGATTGAAGAGGGACACGCACACTATAAGACGTGTGCTGAAAACAAATCCGTGCTTCCATTCTGCACGATCGGGTGTTTTTCCTTCTGATCAACTACCCGCAAGAACAGCTCAACCCATCACTCTCCTCATCAACACGGATCCCCACACGAAGCCTGGGACGCATTGGGCTGTCATCTTTATCGACAAGAACGGTGTGGGAGAATACTTTGACAATTATGGTTTTCCACCCCGTGTAAAGTCACATTTGGCATTAATACGTAAAAACGTTTCCCACTGGACTCATAACACGGTACGACTTCAAAGCATAGCCTCAGACGTTTGCGGACATTACTGTCTCGTGTACCTTCTCTATCTTGCCCAGAACATTCGAATTAAAACTTTCCTAGCCCTATTCTCACCCACCAATCATACATACAACGATCTTAAGGTGTTGAGATATTACAACAAGTTTTTCAAGACTTTAGGTTTCGGCCACCCCTCAAGAAGCTGCATCCAATCAGCTTGCGCCCTGTTTTTCTCCCATTGGCTATAAAAGAAAGTCTCGACGGCCTGCCAGCCATTATCATGACAGTCGTTGAAGCATTCAATCGTCATGGAAGGCCAAGACGTTAGCACCCGCAAATTAAAGCCAGTGAAGCCGCTCGCCATCACCAGTATTTTCAACACTTTGTTTCCGTTGGACAAAGTCGGCACTAAATGAGTCATCGTCGGCATGAGTGTCAAGAACAACTTTACGCCCTATGTCCAGCTAGAAAATTGCGGAGAGAATTGTGTGGTGTTCAACCGTACGGAGTGGCAAGAACTGGGCAACTACAAGTCGGTCAAATCAAAGCTTTTCAGCAATACGCAATATCCTCATAAGACTAGTCTGACTAATCATGACCTCTCTGAGATGAAATGTGTAGTGACCAAATGGTCACCATCAGTGAGAAACAAGACACTGGACTCAAACGGGTCGCCACCTAGCACCTAGCTGGGCGCCTCTTTGTGAAGTGTGGGACCTTATTGACGTCACCGTCGACGGACGGGATATGTGGTTGACACCCGTCGCACGATATTGCAACGATTTGACCGACAAACTCGTCGTGGATGTATGCGACACGTTAACAGAAACAGTGGAGGTAATCGACCTTGAGCAGCTTACGGTTTAAACACAGCTCAGAAACCCGGATATTATCATTGCTACCTACTATACACGTCAAGTCGTAGGTTTGGACTATTACGTGTTGGATTGTGAACTAAAAACAAGTTTACTAACGCATCTAAGAGGCACTGTAGAAAAACATATGAACGAATATATGCGTAATTCCTGTAAAAATAAATAATAAATATTATGTATGTCTGTGAAACCTTTAATGTATAATAAAAATATATTTGTAATATTGTGTTTTATTAACGCTAAAATTATGTATCGCTTGCCTCATCCTAGCACGTAGGGTTGCCTATGTGTCACCAGATACGAGTCTCGACTTATCGATCCACCAAACTGGCACCAGTCACGAACAGGGTCAATTACCTCTTGTACTAGCTCACGGTTTCTAGGTCGTGATTTATTCCTGTCTCGACTTGTCTTGTCAAGCCACCAAACTGCTGCCAGGGCTGCGATGACGTCACCGGGAAAACCCATTACTACATAGATGGGGAGGGTTGCAACATCATTCAATGTCGTGATATATTCCTGTCTCGACTTGTCTTGTCAAGTCGCCAAACTGGCGCCAGGTATGAGTCATTAGGGAAAACCCATTGTGACATCATTTAAGGTCACGATCTATTCCTTTTTCCACTTGTTTTATTGTCGAGCCGCCAAACTGGCACCAGGTATGAGTCATTAGGGAAAACCCACTGCCGGAGGACGGTTGCGACACCAAAATAGATTCAGAAGCTTGCGACAGATAAATTAGGCCAGTATCTCCCACTGTTTGTTTGACTACTGTCGAGAGAGGATGCTACTGCACGCTCCCGCCCTCACGGGCAGAATTGGCGACATTTTATGGAAAGTCGCGGGAGGATTGCCTGACGCCAGGAACTTCATGCTCCTCCACCAATTAAAAAACTGCCACAAATAAACTCCGACGCCAGTCCGAATCCCACCCAGACATTCGATCCAATGGGGAACACATACAAAACCAATGGGCACACATAAAAACCAATGGAAACACATAAAAAACCAATGGACACACATGAAAACCAATGGATACACATAAAAACAAATGAGTACACATTAAAAACCAACGGGCACACATTAAAAAACCAATTTGCACACATACAAATCAAATGGACCACTACGTCACCCAAACCAAAATAAACCAATCAGGTTTGTGACATCATGATGACGTCACACAGCATTGCGACATCATGATGACATCACCAGGTAAATCACAGATTGGGGTCAAAGTCAAATTGTCCTGATCGGTCATACACGCTACTGGTGTTTGATAACGTCATACAAACATTTTTTGGCTATGCTTATGTGCATGTGCCTACAAAATTTATTTTGAAACTAATGTTCTGTATGGTTCATTCTCTAATTGCTGAGCAGGGCCAGTTCTGACATGTTCTCTTGGAGAAGCCACACCTAGTGTGAGCTGTCTCCCAAGGTCAATCCCCCGACCACTCCGGTGCCAGCTTTACATTAGAGAATGGGGCCAAACTGAGCGTGCCCGTTCGCTATATGATAAAAGTGGTCTTTAATTTGTTTTTGCGTTTATGTGTTTGTGTTTTAGTATGTGATAGGACCCAAGAAGTAAGATGACGCGTGAAATGATTAATTAAAATGAATAAAGTAAATTCCTTGTTAAAATTAGTTTTATTCATTAAAACTGCAAGAAAAACTGGAAATCAAATGGTTAGCAGCACATTAGCCTAATGACTTTACATTTATACAGGTGGATGGCAAGTAAAATCGAACTTTTCTAATGCTTTGTTTGGTAAACAATTGTGGTTAACTGTGAGTGAAGAAAAACAGATGTTATTTTGTTTTTATTGTTTATTTGGTGAGGGATTGTGGACAGAGGTAGGCTGTAAGAATCTTAAATATTTAAGTAAAAGAATTAAAAAACATTAGGAAAATGGAATTCATTTGAAAAATACATGTAAGTGTAAAACTTTCGGAACAGTAAATATTGCATAACAGATAGATTCCGTGGTCGAAATTTCAGTCCAAAAACACAATTAACAGGGGTAAAACAATGGGCATATATTGGGCAGATTCATAGAATGCTTAAAATACTGTGGTACTAATGAACTGTCACTAAGAGACATACGCACCCAACTTTTTTACAAGTAATGTCATCACTTGGTAAGTTTATTTAAAACCTGTAGACCCTATTCATTAACTCTTTCTGTTTGTAGATTTGTTTAGTGATTTATAGGAATTAGGAAAACTTAAATAAATTTAATGTAATATGTTCACATATGGTGAGAAAAACTCAGTACCGATAAGCTTTGACCTGGCTCCACGAAAAATAAAGATCACGCTTCGAGAAGCGTTTCATAACACTTTTGATTGATAATAGATTATTACTAATTACTTTCATATAGATAAACATAAGTGACTTTACACTAATATTTACAATAATAATCTTGTGCTAGCTATCACCACCACTCCTACGCCGGATAGAATGTACTTATAGAACACTGTCCTCATACTGCAGTAATTTTTATATAAATAAGTTCTGAAGCTCCAAACCCACTAACAAACATATCTTTATTATCTTAACCTGTTTAAATATGACTTTAATTTGTTTGAGGAAGACTAGATACCTACTTTAATCTCAGAAGTGAAACATTAGCGTGGGTGTGCCTGGCATGGGAGGGGGATTCAGACTAATTCCCCCATTATTTGTATTTTAATTTAAGGTGCCTTTCAATATAAAATATAATTTTTTTTAAGACTTTTTAAAAACTTAGCAAGGAGAGAATATTATAATGTTGTGAGAAATCAATCAAATCAAAGTTAGAATAAAGTTTTTAATAAAATATGTATAGAATAGTTAACAAGCAGTCAAATATACAAAGACATAATACAGTAACTTACATTATGAAAGTCATAACAAATGTATATGTAAGTTAAAGAGCCCTTGTAAAGTTACAAACATTAAAACACGATACAAAATAATCAAGCTCTTATTAAATTGAATGTGTAACTCCTTATAAAGGATAGTTTTAAGTGTTTGAAAACTGACTAAATTTAGGAAATCAAGTTTTAGAAAAGATTAAATTATAATTATATTAATTTGATACTTTTATTAATTTAAGAATGATGATTCCACCTATCTTAAATCCGCTTCTCCTTGGGTCAGAAGGCTGTGCAAACTGCTACTTACTGTAAACTATTTGTCTTGTCTTGTCTTGTCTGATGATTCTAGACGATTAAGTTTGAATATTTTGGTCATGTATTGTTAAGGATTTAAGTTAGACTAGGTTAGGTAAGGTTGGCATCAAGTGAATGGAGACAACGTCTATTGTTTATTCAGCGCCAACCAACACTCTAGTTCGTGGCACGTTCCAATATGGCAGCTACAAGCGTGTGACTCCAAAGTGAACAATTCAGAGTAACATCCCTCGCTTAACAACGTGTAGAGTGGTCTTAACAAGTATATAACAGTGGTGACGGGGAGTGGAAACGACCAGTGTGTGTAAATATGTAACAATTACCGGAATTCCACGTAAACAACCCGGTGGCATGACCCGCAAACGCCAAGCAATTAAGTTTATTTTTCGTAACGAACGTCGTGACAGATAATATTGTGAAGCGTCCCAAATTATTGATAACGTGCGGTACAGCAACGTATTATTTGGCGGAACACTTAATGTTTCCCAAGGAAGTGGCTGAGGTAGAATTTGAGGAACTGCTGGAAACATTGGGCAGAGATATAAAGCCGAAATCTATCAAAATGATCTCGTACTTTCAATTTCATGGGTGCACACAACAACCAGAAGAAACCATAGCGGAATGTGTAGCTGACCTACGCCGTCTCGCATCCGGGTGTGGTTTTGGGCAACTTTCAGAAACAATGCTGTTGTACCAGTTTGTTTGCGGATTGCGAGACAACGTGACTAAGCGATCGTTAGTAGCGCAGGAAGATGATCTCGCTCTGGTTGAGGCAATAAACATTGGGTGCACTGCAGAAGGGTCAAAATGAAACGTAATGACCTTAAGATTATCAGACCATATACGTATGTTAACAAAGTAAGCAATACAATACTACCTCAGGGATATGAACCAATAATCAAGCAAGGAGCACCTCACAATAGCTGTGATCAGGGCCCCACAATTGTAGGTCTAATAATTAAACAAATATTAATGCATACAAGCAGACTCACCAACATGCCGAGGAACCACAGGAAGCAGGCCTGTCCTGTTGCTGATGCAGAGAGCCCCATCATACAACAAGGGAGTACAAGTTGGAGATAGCTTTACTCTTTTGCAGGTTACGTGGTCGAAAAGGGTACTTTGTATGAGCATACATGAGAGGGGGTAGACGAAATCTTGGGAACAGAATGGGGACAAGGTTTATTCAACATACAGAGGCATCACCAACTCATACATCAAGTAGGCTTGACCAAGAACCAAGCTTGGACCTGTTTCCGCTGGAGCTATCTACACTCAATACTAAACTGGAATTACCAGATGGTAAATATGCCATCACTAGGCCCTAAACACCGATCAATATAGTCGTATAAAAGGGCCATGAGTCCCCACGCATTTGAAGTGGACAGTGAGGCAGCAATCCCCATAGTCTGAACTGTGGTCAGAAGAACGCCCCATTCATCAGTACCCATTGGATCTTAAAACGTGGGCTTCCAATGGGGCACTCTACGTAAAGGGCTCTAGAGAAGTTAAATAGTAACTCCACCGTTGATGGACGTAGAAGGCCAAGGACCCAGCTTGCTTGGCAGGAATTAGTTTTTACATTTGGGGTTGGAAGTTATAGGAATTCACTCACTCCAAGAATCGTTCAGCATTGCAAGTCTGGAGAAAAACTACCCAGAGCCAATTGGGGAAGAGTTTGGAAATATCAGAAGACCAGAAGTAATCCTGGATCTAAACAGCTTGCTACCCCCAACATTTCTGAAAATCTGCCCTGTACCATTCGTTCTGCACAAAGACGTAAATGAGTTGAATATATTGGAAAAGCTACACTTTCTGGAGCCAGTCACCTTTTCTAAATGGGCAGCCCCAGTGGCCATCATAAGAAAGAGAGATGGAAACCTCAGACTCTGTTATGACTACAGGTAGGCTGTTAATACTGCGCTTCATAAGGATAAGTATCCATTTCCAACGATCAATAAACATTTGCAAGTCTATCCAAGGGGGCAATCTTCTCCAATCTAGATCTAAACCAAGCAAAAACACAAGTGCGGATTTATGCCATAGCAGCAGACATTCTAATCATAAACACGCACTATGGCCTTTAAAAGGTGCATCGGCTACCCTTCAGGATCAACGCCACCCCAGGAATATTGACAGGTAAATGGAGGGGCTACTGGTAGGTATTCCAGGGGTAGTCATTCTTTTGGACGATATGCTCACTGTAGGAAAACATAAGAATGAGTACGATGAAAGCCTACATCAAGTGCTATAATGCCTTTGTAATGCGGGTCTAAGACTCAAAATGTCAAAATGCGTAGTCAATAACAAAGCAGTGGAATCTTTAGAGTTCCGTGTGGATACCATAGGAATACATGCTCTAGCAACAAAAGTCTAAGCAATTTGTGAAGACCCGTCTACTCAAAACAAAGAGAAACTTCAAGCATTGCTAAGTATTTTCAATATGTGTATGGTAGACATTTCACCTTGTTTACAGATCAGCTGCCTTTGTTAAGTATTTTTCAACCAAATCGGCCCACGCCATCAGTGCTGTCATCGAGGATGCTAAGATGGTCACTAGCCCTGGTGGCATACCCTTTTGAGCTAAGTCATCATCCTGTCAAGAATAATGGCAACGTTGACTACTTTAGCCGCTTACCGCTGCCTTCTCTGAGGATGAAATGGCCCGATCCATCCGATGTAGTTTTATTGCTAGGTGACTTAGAAACACTGATATCAGCAGAGGAGTTGTTGGAACAGACCAAAGAGGACAAGCTGCTCTAGAAGGTTATTCGTTGGACAATTCACGGCTGGCTTACATAAACGGAACCTAAGTATGCACCATATTGCAACTGCCACAACGAACTATCGATGATGAAAGGCTGCCTTCTTTAGGAAAAGATGGTGATGATCCCAGCTGCACTTAAAAGGTAGTGTGTTAGAAATGCTGTATTCTGCACGCCTTGGTATTGTTCAAACCAAGGCAGTGGCACATGTTTGGTGGCCACATTTAGAAGATGACATTGGAACAATAGTGAATTTGTGCCGATCATGTCAAGATGTTCAGAAAAATCTACAAAAGGCATCCCCTCAGGCCTGAGCAACTCCAACCAACCCTTGGTCCAAAATAAATATAGAATTTGCAGTTTTCTTGCCGATGTTAATCGTTTTTGATAACCATAGATGCTTAATCTAAATGGTCTGAGATGAAACCGATTGCCTCTACAACATCATTTGCAGCGATACGTCACCTTAGAGACATGTTTGCGACTCATGGGATTTCAGAAATGGTGGTGTCCTACTAATTCCCCCAATTCAAATCTGAAGAGTTCCGCAATTTCTTCGAAGGAAATGGAGTATATCACAACAGCTCCTCGCAGTGCACTTTAGGGATTATAGCAACAGGTAGTAGGAAGTTAGCCTCTGCAGTATCTTATCCGCAACAAGGCTTAGTGACAAGCACAAGACCACAAGACACCCAGCAGTGGTACCTGGAGCGGAAGGTCTTTTTCAAGCTGCACCAGTGACCGATGGAGGGGAAACTGTGAGAAATGAAAACCAGCGACAACACCAGGAGCCAAAGAGACACCCAGATATACCAGCAGGACCCCCAGAGTTGTGAGCAAGTGGACACTCACGGCTACGATCACGGCTTTATGCTAGGCTTGTGAGGGGTAAGTAGTAGAAACTAAGCAGTGCATGCAAATAGTGGAAACTTGTAGCTACTAGTAGTATATATACGTTCTATTAACTATGACCATATAGCTTAAGGATATACATTGTATGTTCTGTCCAAAAGGAGATGACTGTCATATGTGGTAAAGGATTTAGGTTAGGTTGGCAACAAGTGAACGGAGCCAATGTCTATCTTTCGTTCACGGCACGTTCTAGGCAGCTACAAGCGTGTGACAACAAAGTGAATAATTTTAATCGGTAACATCCCTATAGCACGGTCTTAACAAGTGCATAGTCATTTTGATATTAGTGAGCGTAAAACCAGTTAAAACAATGAAATTGAAAAAAGAAAATCTAATGAACAAGTAGGTAAAGTTAAATCTTGATAGACATGTTTTGGAAAAATATTAAATTATAAATTTTATTAATTTAAGAATGATGATTCCTATTATCTTAAATCCTTTTCTCCTCGGGTCAGAAGGTTGAACGAGCTGTTATTTAACGTTGACTTGATTGTTTTTCGTGTTCTTGAATTCATAGTGTTAACTTAACAAACAGAATTTAGTATTCGACCTACTATTTCAGTTTAACCTACATAAACATTCACACATCTAAGTATTTATAGCACGCACTTATCTCCAGGTAGGTTGTTCTCAAACTGTCGCTGTTTATATTTTTGCAGGCTGCAAGCAGTTGATAGCTGGACCCGGCTTCCCTTCTTATCCTATCCCTCCCTTTCATTCTTCTTTCTTCGCTCTCTCATTTGCGAATTGTTTTCGAAACTACCATTAAAATAGTTCCCGGTTGAAAGATTTTGCTTCCTAATCTCAAAGACTTACCCTCTTCGGCTCCTTGCACACAGCATGATTTCTTACCGTGGCCGTACACGGCACGGCACCGTGTTGCCGTGGTACATACGGCGTGGCAAAGGCATGGCAAGATTTCAAGTCACCAAATGACATCAGTTAACTCCAGACAGTCAAAACGATGAATCAAAGAAGGCAATTACCTTGTATTTATGATATTTACGAAGAGAAAAACAATTTAGAATTTGGTGGGTTCATCCTGTTAATGTAGGGCGGTAAAGAGTGGGATCATTTGTGACATTGTTCACAGAATTTCGAGAGAACGATGCAAAATTCTTCAATTATTTTCGGCTGTCCAAATCGTAGTTTGATGTACTTTTACAATGTCTTAAGTGACAGCTTGGCTCAGCGTAGCTTGAAAATTATGATGCAATTTCACTGGATTTGCAGTTTGGCGCTCGACACAAGACTGAAAAGTGATGATGATGTCGAATGAACGTACGGGAAAATCCCTTGCCATGTAAAGAGCTCCATATACTCGCATGCCCTACTGCGACCAAACACGACCACAGCACCGGACTAGTCCAATGAGGTGCCCTCGCCGTAGTGCAACGGCAGCCGTGTACGGGAAATAACTGTGACCATGTCTTGTGTAAAGCTCCATTCCACCCTATGGTCGACTGAGCTCACGGGGCCATGCTGTGTGTAAAGCTCCATTCCA
>CABFWB010005217.1:5571-47780 GCA_902151455.1 Timema bartmani | reverse complement strand
TGGTGTCATTCACACAGGGCTACAATCGCCGGCCAGTAGCCCAAGTGGTGCCAACCTCCAAGCACCCGTTCAATTTTATTATTGGTATGGAACGTTATCTTGTTATCTCTATTGTCGGTTTGTGTTTGACTGCATAGTCTTTCATAAATATTTATGATTATTATTACATACTTCACTAGAAATGTATTTAAGCTAATCATAAATATTGTAAAGTGAATTTTCGGCGGGGTGCTGGGTGCTGTGTATGTTCTAGATTTAAGGAGCCACAAAAAATGCCTAAAAACTTACCTTTTTTTCGTATACTCTGTTTAAGTTGGTACTGATTTTTCTTTTGGAGATCGAAAGTTTACCGGTAATAGTTGCCGGGTGATAGTTGCTTCGTGTGAGACGGCTCTAAGGCCTGTATACTGCAATATGGTTACGGCTGAGCTATAAAATGATAAATAAATAATCACATAGGTTTCCTATTTGGTAAACAGTTTAGAAGAAATACGATCTTTGGCCAGAGAGAAATAACAATCTCTTTGGATGGAAGAGATGCTCAATTGTTAGCGGGCATATTAACCAAGATGTTGATTTCCTAGAAAGATTCAAAGATCTGTTGACTAAATCATGTTCCAGAACACGTTTCAGAGTGGTTTCCTGTCAATCCTATACAGCTGCGGCTCCAGACCTCTGGCCATCTGGGGGCAAAAGGTCAATCAATAGTCAATATTCGTGTTGTGTGTTGAAATGTTGTGTGCTTGACCATGATAAATGTTGTTTGATGTTGACAGGTACGTAACGGCCACATCAAGAGGATCACCGACCAGGAGGTGAAGTCCTTGGTTCTAGAACTGGCCGGCACCAACGTAGCCACAACCTATATTTACTGTCCTCCAGATCCTAAAGGGTCACTGGCCATAAAACTCCCTTTCCTCGTCATGATACTGAAGAACATGAACCGCTATTTCACGTTTGAGATCCAGGTGGTGGACGACAAGGACATGAGACGGAGGTTCCGAGTGAGCAACTACCAGTCCACGACTCGAGTGAGACCTTTCACCTGCACAATGCCCATCGGCCTCAACTGTGGCTGGAACCAGGTGCTTGCTTTCTCCTTCCTCTTGGTGTGCAACGGTAGCTTAGATGTATCTTGGGGTGCAGACAGTAGCTTAGCTGTATCTTGGGGTGCAGACAGTAGTTTAGCTGTCTCTTGGGGTGCAACGGTAGCTTAGCTGTCTCTTGGGGTGTAGACAGTAGTTTAGCTGTCTCTTGGGGTGTAGACAGTAGTTTAGCTGTCTCTTGGGGTGTAGACAGTAGTTTAGCTGTCTCTTGGGGTGCAACGGTAGCTTAGCTGTCTCTTGGGGTGTAGACAGTAGCTTAGCTGTATCTTGGGGTGCAGACAGTAGCTTAGCTGTATCTTGGTGTGCAACGGTAGCTTAGCTGTATCTTGGGGTGCAACTGTAGCTTAGCTGTCTCTTGGGGTGTAGACAGTAGTTTAGCTGTCTCTTGGGGCGCAGACTGTAGCTTAGCTGTCTCTTGGGGTGTAGACAGTAGTTTAGCTGTCTCTTGGGGCACGGACAGTAGCTTAGCTGTCTCTTGGGGTGTAGACAGTAGTTTAGCTGTCTCTTGGGGTGTGGACAGTAGCTTAGCTGTCTCTTGGTGTGCAACGGTAGCTTAGCTGTATCTTGGGGTGCAGACAGTAGTTTAGCTGTCTCTTGGGGCGCGGACAGTAGCTTAGCTGTCTCTTGTGGGTGTAGACAGTAGTTTAGCTGTCTCTTGGGGCGCGGACAGTAGCTTAGCTGTCTCTTGGGGTGTAGACAGTAGTTTAGATGTCTCTTGGGGTGCAGACAGTAGCTTAGCTGTCTCTTGGGGTGTAGACAGTAGTTTAGCTGTCTCTTGGGGTGCAGACAGTAGCTTAGCTGTCTCTTGGGGTGCAGACAGTAATTTAGCTGTCTCTTGGGGTGTAGACAGTAGTTTAGATGTCTCTTGGGGCGCAGACAGTAGCTTAGCTGTCTCTTGGGGTGCAGACAGTAATTTAGCTGTCTCTTGGGGTGTAGACAGTAGCTTAGCCGTATCTTGGGGTGCAGACAGTAGCTTAGCTGTATCTTGGTGTGCAACGGTAGCTTAGCTGTATCTTGGGGTGTAGACAGTAGCTTAGCTGTCTCTTGGGGTGCAACGGTAGCTTAGCTGTCTCTTGGGGTGTAGACAGTAGTTTAGCTGTCTCTTGAAGTGGATACGGTAGCTTAGCTGTCTCTTAGAGTTGAGACAGTAGTTTAGCTGTCTCTTGGGGTGCAGACTGTAGCTTAGCTGTCTCTTGGGGTGCAGACAGTAATTTAGCTGTCTCTTAGAGTTCAGACTCTAGCTCAACTCTCTCTTGAGGTGCATACACTAGCTCAGTTCTCCCTCAGGTCCAGTTCAATCTGGCGGACTTCACCAGGAGAGCTTACGGCACCAACTATATTGAAACTAGGAGGATCCAGATTCATGCTAACTGCCGCATCCGCCGCATCTACTTCTCGGACAGACTGTACTCAGAAGATGAGCTTCCAGCTGACTTCAAGCTGTATGTTCCCTCCAGCACAGGTATAGTCAGTATTAGTTCAGTTATACGAGATGTACTCTTTATCCCTTTTAACGAACAGTGTTGTGTTGTGCTGTGTTGTGTTGTGTTGTATTGTGTTGTGTTTGTTCCTCGCAGGACCTACAAAACCCAAGAGCAAAGTCCCGCCGCCTCCTCCCCATGGTACCAAGAAGAGACACCCGGAGCAGTCTGAAGATGTTCTTCTTTCCAGCCCCGGACAAAGGGAGTCACTTGAAAATGTTCACAAAGGACCTGTTGGGTCCCAGGAAGACAGACAGGATCAAAGTATTATGAAGCAGTCCAGCGACAAAGGACCTGTTGGGTCCCAGGAAGACAGACAGGATCAAAGTATTATGAAGCAGTCCAGCGACAAAGGACCTGTAGAGTCCCAGGAAGACAGCCAGGATCAAAGTACCAGAAGGGATTTCCTGAATGAAGGATTTATTGCGCCTTCACTAGAAAACACAGAAGAGTCCCAGGAAGATAGACAGTATCAAAATACCAGAAGGGATTCCCTGAATGAAGGATTTATTGCGCCTTCACTAGAAAACACAGAAGAGTCCCAGGAAGACAGCCAGGATCAAAGTACCAGAAGGGAGTCCCTGAATAAAGGATTTATTGCGCCTTCACCAGAAAACACAGAAGAGTCCCAGGAAGACAGACAGGATCAAAGTACCAGAAGGGAGTCCCTGAATGAAGGATTTATTGCGCCTTCACTAGAAAACACAGAATTGACCGAGTCTTTGTAAAGAACCAACTAAATCTTAGATGTACTAAATTCCAGATCGCTTGTGAGTCAAATTAAACCAAATACAAACTGATAGCTTCTCGCAATTATTGTGGAGAGCTCCAAACATTCTAACAAGTGTAGGCCTAACTTATGAGCACCTTGCTGTTCGGACAGTTATCATCTTTTATATTATAGTGGAGTGAGAATTAGCTCAACATTTCTCAACCTAGAACAGCACTACCATATGTATCTAGCACTGGGAGAGTGAGCAGTAGTGATAGTCATAGTAACCATCATGTGACACAATGAACCAGACCACTGGAGTCTCCAGCGTACAGTAACTTGCTAGCGAGGCGTTGTTACATGTCCTCTTCCAACCACACATTGCACGAGGCTCGTATGCTCACCAGCCAGACGAGGGAAACTTACCAGCTTTTTCTCAAACCGGTCTCCTGGGGTCACAGCTCTACACTCGCCTGGTGGCCGTCAGGAGTGATCAGTCAGTTGCAAACAGACACTAAGTAACAGTACATTACCTGGATATAGACTATCTACACTCAACTTCCAGGAGTATACAGTAGCTATTGGAAACTTCAACAGGAGAATAAGCAAGGACCATTATATCACCTGGATATATACTATTTACACTCAACTTCCAGGAGTATACAGTAGCTACCGGAGACTTCAACAGGTGAGTATACAGTAGTTATTGGAGACTTCAACAGGAGAACAAGCAGGGACCATTATATCACCTGGATATATACTATTTACACCCAACTTCCAGGAGTATACAGTAGCTATTGGAGACTTCAACAGGAGAACAAGCAGGGACCATTATATAGCCTGGATATAGACTATTCACACTCAACTTACAGGAGTATACAGTAGCTATTGGAGACTTCAACAGGAGAACAAGCAGGGACCATTATATCACCTGGATATATACTATTTACACTCAACTTACAGGAGTATACAGTAGCTATTGGAGACTTCAACAGGAGAATAAGCAGGGACCATTATATAGCCTGAATATAGATTATTTACACTCAACTTCCAGGAGTATACAGTAGCTACCGGAGACTTCAACAGGAGAATAAGCAGGGAATGAGTCCCTTGACGTGTTCAGTTTAGTTGGAGGGATGTATAATGTAGAAGGAACACGCCACACTACATTCACTCAAGGTCACACACACCTTGCACTGTGACGTCACGCCACTTCCTGGCATCATACAAAACACACAAGTTCGATGTGAATTATTCATGACAATACAAAAACACTGAATAAATGTTTTTGAACCATGATTTAGATCAATCTTGGTAGACACAATGGTAATTATAAGATCACATTTCTAAATTCTTGCTTTAATGTTTTATTTAGGGTTGATTGTCTTAGCCAAGTTTAGCTTTATCCCGGAATGAAAGTCTATCTAGTAGCCTCACGTTTAGACGTTGTCTTTGTCTTTGTCTCTACAAGGCATTTCAACCTCCTCACTCAGCCCTCTCACTCAACTTTCTCACTAAACCACCTCACTCAACCTTCTCAATCACTTGACAGTGTGATAATACCTCATTGATAGTGTGATACATCACTAGACATTGAAATACATCACTAGATACATCAATAGACAGTGAGATACATCACTTGACAGTGAGGCACATCAATAGACAGTGAGATACATCAATAGACAGTGTGATACATCACTTGACAGTGAGATACATCACTTGACAGTGAGACACATCAATAGACATTGAGATACATCAATAGACAGTGTGATACATCACTAGACATTGAAATACATCACTTGACAGTGTGATACATCAATAGACTGTGTGATACATCAATAGACAGTGTGATACATCACTTGACAGTGAGACACGTCAATAGACAGTGAGATACATCAATAGACAATGTGATACATCACTTGACAGTGAGATACATCACTAGACATTGAAATACATCACTAGATACTTCAATAGACAGTGAAATACATCACTAGATACATCAATAGACAGTGAGATGCATCACATGACAGTGAGACACGTCAAAAGACAGTGTGATACATTACTTGACAGTGAGACACATCAATAGATAGTGTGATACATCACTTTACAGTGAGACACATCAATAGACAGTGAGATACATCACTTTACAGTGAGACACATCAATAGACTGTGTGATACATCAATAGACAGTGTGATACATCAATAGACAGTGTGATACATCACTAAACATTGAGATACATCACTAGACATTGAGATACATCACTTGACAGTGAGATACATCAATAGACAGTGAGATACATCACTAGACAATGTGATACATCACTTTACAGTGAGATACATCAATAGACAGTGTGATACATCACTTGACAGTGAGAGAGTGCGATAGAAGATAGATTGAGAAGCTGACCAGGACCTTATATAGTCAGGCAAGCAGTCACATTGCGCAACACCGCCATATTGGGGTTCCTGTGTTGGTAGGCCTGGACAAACCTTGTCTCAATTCATTAGAATACGCTGCATCGATTCTTTGAATAATTTTCTCTGTGGGCCGTACGCAAAGTTTAAAAATAAAAACTACTTATAATAACTTGAAAGTATGTTATTCTAAGGTATACTATTTTTTAGTTAGCAAAGTAAAATTGTATCAAATTGGTTTTAAAGAAATGCAGCGAATATTAATATCTAGTGGTTCCTTTTATTTCAAAACACTCCACTATATGTAGTTAAATATTACTAACCGACCATTGACTGTTAATACTTTGCAATAAAACTGATCTGGTAATTACAGGTCACATAAAGTCTGTCTCTGATTCACTTGAGGTTATGTTGAAAATGGTAAGAATAGATAAACATCTGATTTGGGTCTGAGTGCGCTAGAAGATTATGTTGTCACGTGACGCGAAGTGAGTGGTGTAGATTATAGAATAGTTAGTTACCTCAGGTTTTTGTTTCTTTGATAACAATACGCCAATTAGTGATCGTTCGAATGATCCGTAATTTGCACAAGTAAGATTCTAGGCCTATAGTGTTGGAAATACCACACACAAAGCAGGTTTTACATCCTACCAGTCACAAAATAATCCAGAACGTTTGAAATATGAAAGAAATCACTACCGGTACTTAGTTAGCAATTCAAACATAAAACAACACAGACAAGTGTTTATATCGGAGGTCAGGTATGCTGTTATACAAGTGTTTCTATCAGAGATCAGGTCAGGTATGCTGTTATACAAGTGTTTATATCGGAAGTCAGGTATGCTGTTATACAAGTGTTTATATCGTAGTTCAGGTATGCTGTTATACAAGTTTTTATATCGGAAGTCAGGTATGCTGTTATACAAGTGTTTCTATCAGAGGTCAAGTCAGGTATGCTGTTATACAAGTGTTTATATCGGAGTTCAGGTATGCTGTTATACAAGTGTTTCTATCAGTCAGGTATGTTGTTATACAAGTGTTTATATCGGAGTTCAGGTATGCTGTTATACAAGTGTTTATATCGGAGGTCAGGTATGCTGTTATACCGGGTGTTATAAAAGAACCCCAGCGTTACAAAACAAATTTTATTAATTAAAAGTACAAAATATCACTTAAATGAATACATCTCATTATCAAGTGTTTTTTTTTTTGCGACTAGTATACTTTGATGTGTACCCCATTCTACCGCACTTGATGGATTTAATATGAATTGTCAAAACTCTGGACTTCTTTTATAAACACCCTGTATACAACTGACCTATATTACTAGCGTGACATGACCTCTTGCAAGGACCCTCACTGACCTATATTACGAGCGTGACATGACCTCTTGCAAGGACCCTCACTGACCTATATTACGAGCGTGACATGACCTCTTGCAAGGACCCTCACTGACCTATATTACGAGAGTGACATGACCTCTTGCAAGGACCCTCACTGACCTATATTACGAGCGTGACATGACCTCTTGCAAGGACCCTCACTGACCTATATTGACGAGTTTGACGCCGTCAGCCGCTACTGCCCCCAGCGCTGCCGACACGTTCTCTAGATAGTGGTGCTGGTTGGCGGGTCGCTGGATCCACGCCGGTCGAATCCTCTTCTTCTGAAGTATCTCGACAAGCGCGCACAGCCGTGTTCCGTCACAGAGGTCAGTAGTGAGGTCTCGAACCTCGGGCCTCGTACCGCGGAGATGCTCGTTCACCCAGTTGCGGAAAGTATTGGCCTGAATGTCTATCCACAAGTCCTCGCGCCCCTTGATAGCCATCCCTTTGGCGGCATGTCCCTCAGGACTCCTCGCCACCATCCCCATCTGCAAGATGCGCGCCTGTTCCCCCGCCATAGCTGGCAACGTAATCACACTCTACTGGAGCAGTACATGGGTGCGGCAAGTGGAGCTTCTACTGGTCGCCGCTAGATCACACCACTTGACGGACCGGCCTCTACTGGATAGAAGATGACGAAACATGCCACCGATTGACCTACCCTGCCTGTGAGCTTCAACTCCTACCTTGACATATTACACTATGGTTATAAAAACTAGAGTACTTATAGTTCAAAAAGTTACTAGAAATAGTCCCAAATGTATCCCTACGCCAACAGCTGACATCTGTCACTTTGGATAGCTGTAATGAAAACGTATGGTAATGTATGAATGTGATAGTTAACCTCAATAATTTAGGCCAATATTATTTATATTTAATTGAGGTCGGGCACAAAGCTTATTTATCGGTTTATTCCACTTTAAAAAATTATTATTCTCAGCACTTTCACAAAAGGTCTAACAAATATAGCTTCAAAATGGCGACCGACGAATTTAAACCATGTGATTGAACGTGACAGAAACAAGTTCTTTACAATGAATGCACTCACGAAGTTGATAAAAATATTTTATTCAGTTAAATATTTTGAAATACGATAAAATATATTATATGTATAAAAAAAAAAGACAAGTTTTTTTCTTTTCCAAATAAATATGATGCCTGTATTAAAAGGTATTAATGTATGCACTATAATACACATTATCGGCAACATTCCAAAACGAAGAATAAATAGTTTTAGTTATGTTTAAAATATTGTTTCGGATTGAATAAAAATAAATGATTAAAAGTAATGAAATAATGTTAGAAAACTTAAGTTTACATTATTTTAAATGTAGAATATAGCACATAATTAAAACTTATCATTCATAACAAAACAATGATATTTTACAAGTGTTGGCAACCCAAAACCTAAACATATAAGTTTTTCAGTTGTCATTCAGGTAAAATGTTATGGTGAACAAACCATGTTAATAGCTGCACCATAGTGAAATATTGCAAGGTAAGCTCTTAGAGGACATTACCGAGCATTCATAGTTCAATATATACAGGGTGTAAATGAATAAATGTTACAAACTTCTAGGGTACGTACGGGGTCCAAAGTAGACCAACTTTTAATGAGGAACTCGTATCCGGGGACCCACCGTTTGCGCGTTATAAACTGGAACGGTTTAAACAAATCAAATGATAACGCGTTGCATTTGCCACGTCATGATCACGTGAGGTAGCTCGACCAATGTGATGACCACTGTAAACGTCAAATTTTTTTATAAAACACCCTAATTTCTCTTAACGTTCAGTTGGAGTAGATCATGGATGGGTATACTTTTAGAGCTTATACTATCATGGTGTTAATGTACGGTGGCGATCGTTGTAACGTCAGGGCTGCTCGCCGGCTTTATGCAAACCGTTCTCCAAACTGTCCAACTACATCTTACACAGTGTTTGCCAGAGTTTTTCAACGATTGCTGGAAACAGGAACGTTCACAGTCAACAGGGTGAACTGCGGGTATCGGAGGAATCGCAGGACTTGAAGAAGAAATGCTTCATAGGGTTGAACCCATCCACTAGCAACCGGATCATTGGACGTGACATGGGTGTTAATCAAATGACGTCTGGCGGGTTCTGTATGGACAGCTGCTCCACCCCTACCATCCACAGAGAGTTGAAGAAATTAGTTCAGCAGATTCTCCGCGATGAGTATACTTTTCTCGCTGGTTTGTATAACGTTGCCTGTCGCAAGTTGATTTTTCCACGGCTTGTTCTGTTTACCGACGAGGATTCCTTAACCAGAGAAGTCATTTTCAACTCAAGAAATAGCCATGTTTGGGACGAACACTCGCTCCACTAGATTCCAACAGCAGTTCAGCATCAACGTGTGGGCTGCTATTAACGATGGTCGCTTAATTGGTCCGTACCTTATTCCACCCCACCCCGTTTATTTGGTATTCCTGCAAGAAGTATTTCCAGAATTGTTGGAAGACGTACCGTTACGAATTCGTCAACAAATGTGGCTGCAAGAAGACCGTGCCTCACCACACTTTTCACTCGACGTCTGAGACTACGTCAGCCAGGAATTTAGGGAAAGATGGATTGGTCGAGGGGGACCAGTAGAATGGCCTCCACGCTCCCCGAACTTAACACCACTAGACTTTTTCCCGTGGGGCCACATGAAAAGCCTGGTCTACGAAACCCCTGTCGAAACTGAGGAAGATCTGCTAGCACACATTCTCGTCGCAGGGCAAGAAATCCAAATGAAGCCTGACATTGTTGAAAGAGTGTACTAGAACATGTTTTACAGGTCCAATGCTTGCATAGCAGTTGGTGGATGTCATTTTGAGCAATTATTGCAGCCATCTGCTTTGGTATTGCTAAACTTTTTTTATGTGATGTAGGGCACTAAAGTACGAGTGCTATGAGAATTATTCCTACTACTGGACATTCTAACAGTTCTAGTCTGCAACGCGCAAACGGTGCGTTTCCGGACTCAAGCTCCTCATTGGACTCATTGCAACCATGGCCTCCTCATATAAAGAACATTCTCGTTTGGAAAAAATAATAACCTTGACGATGATTTCAACAATCCAAGACATTGCCTTCATTTAAAAATGAATTTTATATCATCTATATAACAATGTTTATGTGCCTCAAGGAAGCGTCATTTCTGGCTCGGTTTTTGTATGTCTCATGCAGTCCGATGCTGCTGCTATCTATCGAGGCCAACAGGAACCTCGAAGAGCTCCGAATGAAAGGAAATTGAAAAACCCACTATTTTTAACTAGTTTATTACTAGTTTAGTACTACTAAAGGAAGCTTACGACAACCATTTTGAATTATCCTCTGTGAAGCTTCTATTTTCTTATTATTAGATCCAAATTTGTACCCACATTAAGAGAACTAATTATTTTTCGAGTCTATAATGAACTACCGTAACCTCGCTTGGCGTTTTACTCGGATTTTGAAAGAGCCGCGCAGGTTTGCTGGGTAGTATTTTTAAAAGAATACTCTCACTTTCTAACACCCGGCAGCAAGTTGCAGCTCAAAAACGTACGTGAGGCGAGATTAAAGTTAAATATAATGACTCGTACAAGCAGGGGTGGCCCGAGGTAAGCTTCGTGCCGGGGCGGGATTGTTTTGTGGCGCCCCCTTATGTAACCGGTGGATAATACAGTCCATTTACCATAGAGTGGTGTTAACTGACAGCTACCAGATATACTCTCATGAAGCCATTCGCCGGATATATGACCTAAAAACCATAGTATTGTGTTGGCTTACTGTCACTTTTGACAGTCAAAACATTGACAAAAACAATTTATTTTTAATTTTCTTTTTCTTTTGGCCGTTCTTTAAATCTTCTGCTAGCCTTCAGCTACCACATTTCCCATGACGATTGGACTTTGGGGAAATATGAACGTAATCACATCTCCAAACCTAACGTAGCCTGGGAGTGATGGGAAACCAATCTGAAGGGGAAACTCCACAAATGTTACCTACACGCTAAACATTTCACATCGAGATTGTACAAACACAGTTAGGATTACATTTGAAACAAAAATAAAAAGTTTTCTTGCTCAATTATTATTATTTATTTTTTTACCTGTTGATATTTAGCTTAATTTTATTTCAAGAATATCATTATCATCATCAGTTTATTGCTCCAGTGAGCCGGGTACAATTTGTGAGAATATATTATATCAAAATATTTTACTTAAATTTTGTGATCCTAAAAGGAATCTAAGAAATAATTTTTCCCCTGATTTTGACACTAATATCTCTTAATTAAATATTTTGCTTCACCAAATACTTACCTGTATGATAAGCAATTTTTTTTATGGATATCCATAGTGAGGTTGTTATATACTTAACTTTGCACATTTGAGAATAATAACTAGAAAGCGCTTCATTTTTTTAAAGTAATCATCTGTGTTACATGGTTCCCCCCACACACAAAACATCATTCCCATATATTTGTGTGGTTACAGATATTTTTCTTTTTTGTCTATTTTTTAAAGTCATTGTTGCACTCAGCATATTAACGCTAGGCAGCAATCGACAATTTTATAGACGGATTGTCTATTGGCACCCAATCCAGGAAATTCAAAGGAATTACACTACAACCGCTGTCTGTCGCGCGGTTGCTAAGGAAACTTCAGGTTAGCTGTTTGTCTTATGTGTTACGACCAAGAGGAAGTTATTTTCACTAGTCAAGACTCACGCCAACGGATACCTCGAGATTAAAGTTTCTCGTTACTCTACCGTATTTGATTTAATAATCAGTTAATTTTTCACAACAATCATTCACATAGTTTATTACACTTTTGAAATAATCATCCATTTATATGCTGTTTCCAATATATTATGTACGTATAGATTATACAATATTATTAAAAAGTTTTTGTTTAGTGCTCTTTCTATTGGTTGGTACGGTGGCTGACTCAAAGTTGCCAACTCTTGAATCTCAAGCAATACCGTAGTTCATGAACATGAAATATATTGTGGCCTGGTAGAACAAATTTTATTTCTAGTTTTGATTGGGAAAAACATAGATACTTTATAATTTTCTACATAGGTGGCGATACTAGCGCGTACGTCCATAATTATATTATTTTGGCACATCAAGTAAAAATTAATTTCCCCCGCATCAGGATCACAACCGAAGTCTCTTGAGAAGGGGTAGGGTATGTGTGGTGCGGGGGCTAAAATTCAGATTAAAAGCCATCTAACCAAAAGCACTATACCAAAGCCCTAAGAATTTACTTTTAGCCTAATGTCTCAATATGGAATCGTGTGACAAAGAGGTAAAATATAAGTATCCGGATCGTACTGTTAGCAACACTGGACTGAATATTTATTCTCTTTGGTGAACTCTATTGATTCTAAAATGCGATGGTGTTGCCCTCTTTGATCGGCGTTTATATACAAACACACACTAAATAATATATATATATTTTTTAGAATTGGGTCGAGATATGGAGCTATTTGTATATTTTGTGATTGTTTATAAACAAAGTTGTGATTGTTATGATGACTTGTGGTAAGGGAAATTAGCTGGATAGATATGGGAAGTGTTAAACTATGCCGACTATGTGCCCTAGAAAGAGATAGTTTTGTGAAAATTTATGAAGAGGAAGGCCAGAAACTGAACTTGGCAACAAAGATTACCCAATGTCTACAAATCTGGGTGCGTTTTGATTTTACACTCATTTTGTTTTTCTTTCGTAATATTATAATTGTTGATGTTAACCTCTGTGTGTTGCAAATGTCATTCGCTATTTAAAGTTTGACACTTGAGTACAATCATCTTCACACAATGATAGAACCCTTATGGCGGCGTCTTTATTTCAGTTAATTCGAATTCATACTTTTCTAATCAAAATTATCCATTACTCTGTCTTGCGAATACATTGGTTTCAATATATTTTTATTTTGAATTAAATGTAATTAAATTAAAAGAACAATATAGGTGTGAAGTGATATTCTACCTACTGATTATGTTAAAGTCGTTTAGAAATACCAATGAAGTGAAGATAACATGTTAAATTCCAATATTCAATGGAACTCAAACATTTTTTCTGTAAATGTATTAAACTCTATACATGTAATATATAACCAAAATAATCTCTATAATCCATAACTTTATATATTTTCACAATATTGAGGCTTGCTAAATTGAGTTAAACAAATAATCTAAATAATGCAATTTATTATATTTTTATAATATTCTTTGAACACTAACAAGTGTTGTGTAAAAAAGAAACATTCATTATTTTGAGTAGTTTTCTTCTTTAAAATACAAACTGAAAATCAGGCATCCTGGGGCATGACATGCTAGATAGGGGAATGATGAAATGTTTTATACATTTAAAAACATACCATTCACTGGCAGATTTAACGAAGGTGGTATAGCGGTGAAAATAATCATATTAATACATATTTTCACTTGTCATTCCCAAAATAGTTAGAAGCCCAATATCAAATGTAGGCCCATGCTTTGTTAATATACATCTACTATACTCCTAAATTTGTAGTCGACTCTAGTTGCCAACAAGACGGTGATAGGTGTTTTGAGGAGAAAAGGTTTTTTATTTATCGTAGATAGCACTCGTGGCAGTTGTAAAAGTACATAAATAATGCAAACAGTCCAATCTATCAATGCATTGCTATAAAAGTAAGTTAAATAACGTGTTCTACTGACAGCTAAAGTATTGTTCTCGTGCCACAGCTATATCCAGAGGACCCCCTACCCAAGACAGTGTGTATCGACTGCTGCGCTAAACTCAACCAGTATTTTGACTTCTTCGAGTCCTCATCCCGAGCACAACTGTCCTTGCAGCTAATGTTTGACCCGAAAGAAAACAAGAATGAGATGAAAAAGGAACTGGACCAGGAGCCGACCGAGCAGGCTACCGCGAGAGTTGAAGGAGAGGACTCGCCTAGTGGTGAGACAGGCAACACAGTCAGTGCTGAAGAGGTGAGTGGAAACCCCATTCAAACTGAGTACTCACCATCACTGACAGGGCGAGCCTGCATGTCAACCAATACACATCCTTATTTTTAATAGAGTTGATTAAATCCCTCGTTATTTTGTGCACCTTTGCTCCTGGTTGTTTGATAAAACGACCACTGAACCAAGTTACACAGTCACGAGAGGAGTTACCGGTACTGAATTGCAACAACATTCAGTGTGATTGGCTTCTCACAGGATGATGATGACGATGATGATGACGGTGACGACGCAGATCCTCCAGAGTACCTCGAGTGTGTTCTGGCTGTCAAGGAGGCTCAGACAAGTGAGTTTAAAACACATCAGCTCATTTAGATTAGTTTTATAACTAGTGATTATTTGGTGATTGGAAAGGTCTAGTCGTCCCAAGACAAGGTCTAGTCGTCCCAAGACAAGGTCTAGTCGTCCCAAGACAAGATCTTGTCGTCCCAAGACAAGGTCTAGTCGTCCCAAGACAAGGTCTAGTCGTCCCAAGACAAGGTCTAGTCGTCCCAAGACAAGGTCCAAAGTAATATGAATACTATTTGAACTGTCCCACAGAGCTTAATTCCTCGGCATCCTCCCGACGCAAGCGGCGTGTACCCATGAAGAGAGCGCCACCGACCCGTAAAGAGCGGGCGACTCGTCAGAGAGCCGACAAGAAGGAACGGAAGGAGTGTGAAGAAGAACCGCTGAATGTGGTGAAGGTGAGTGAAAGTCATCAGTCGTTACAGAATGTCGCGCTGACCCAAGTAACTAACAGATGTTGTGTAACATGTTGCGTTGTCACACTTACAGGAGGAAGTAAAGGAGGAACCAACGCCCGCATCTAAGGCAGACTTTGAGGACAATTTCCTGTTTGGGGATGATGTTGGCGCAGGTATTGAGGACTCTAGTGAGGAGGATGCTGAAGAGGAGGAGGAGGAGGAAGAGGATCAGAGCTTTGACCCCAAGAAAAAGCAGGTGTCGGGGGCAGCAAATGAAAGGAAGAAGAAACGAAAGAAGGGTCTGGGAAAGATGTGTTCCTCCAAGCTCCCTCGCACCAAGTCTGTGTTGGAGGGCTACCCCTGGCAGTGCACCGACTGCACCAGCATATTGCCTACTCTTCAGGAACTGCGGACACACCACCAGGTACACAATCGAACTTTGTTATAACGGCCTCGGCTATTCCGTCAACTCGGGCGTAGCGTGATTTTTTCAGCAGTCCGGTCAAACTGTCATCTATTAACGTTTTAAAAACCTATGTTTTAGCGTCAAAAACTTCTTAAATATATTACTTTAAATTGTATTTAAATGTACGTATATGTAAAAAGAAACTGAATAAAGAAATGGCCAATTCCTACAGAGATCTATTTTATAGCAGGCTGTGAGTGTACTGGTCATAGAGTGCGCTGGTCTAATAATAGACTGAATGGCAAAACAGAGTGAGGGCGAGGGTTGCGAGAATTGAGGGCGCTTCAAGGCCAGAGAGGACTAACCCTCCTTCATTGTCACTGAGCTGGCTGGAATTGTCAAGCTCATAGATAAAGATGTTTTTTTCGTGTTTTATAAGTTCAACGTTAGTTTTGGTAGTAATTGCGTATTCATTTGGTAGTCATTATACGTAGGCCTACTTTTTTATAAATAATTATGGCAGGTTGTAGTACAAAAATAAAAGTTCTGTTTATTCAAGAGAAAGTACATGTCATTAGAGCATGTGAAATTGGACGGAAAAAGGCTGATGTATGCCGTGAGTTTGGATTAGTGAATTCTACTGTAGGCACAATTTAAAAAAAAATGTTTTATTTTTACCTGCGAGGATTATGTTTGGTTGTTCTCCCCAGGTGAAACATAGCCAACTCCCCAACTTCAAGTGCGTCCAATGCGCCAAGGTCTACACTCGTTATCGTAGTTTTGCCCGTCATGTCAAACTACATCGCAACCCCAAGAAGTTCAGGTAACATGCTCAGTGTGGGGCCTACCTAGGTAATATTTATATGCTCCGTGTGGGGCCAATTTAGGTAATAGAGCTATGCTCACTATGGGACTATTTAGGTAATATTGCATACCTGCCAACTTTTATGATTTTCTCGTCAAATATATGAAAATAGTTGTCTGCAATGATTTTGAATGTTTTTTAGTTTTTGGCATGTTATGAAGTTGAATACCCACTTTTTTTTTTATATGAATTTGGATGCTTGGAAAAATAACGAAAAAAAAATATTCAAGAATTGGAATCGAGAATCACAAAATCGAGGTTGAACTTAAGAATCGGAATTGAGAAAAACAGGTATTGTGACATCTCTAGTCCTATCTAGGTAATATAGCTATGCTCAGTATGGGTGCCATCTAGGTAATATAGCTATGCTCAGTATGGGTCCTATCTTGGTAATATAGCTATGCTTAGTATGGGTCCTATCTTGGTAATATAGCTATGCTTATTATGGGTCCTATCTAGGTATATGCTCAGTATGGGTCCTATCTAGGTAATATAGCTATGCTCAGTATGGGTTCTATCTAGGTAATATAGCTATGCTCAGTATGGGTCCTATCTAGGTAATATAGCTATGCTCGGTATGGGTCCTATCTAGGTATATGCTCAGTATGGGTCCTATCTTGGTAATATAGCTATGCTCAGTATGGGTGCCATCTAGGTAATATAGCTATGCTCAGTATGGGTCCTATCTAGGTATATGCTCAGTATGGGTCCTATCTAGGTAATATAGCTATGCTCAGTATGGGTCCTATCTAGGTATATGCTCAGTATGGGTCCTATCTTGGTAATATAGCTATGCTCAGTATGGGTCCTATCTAGGTAATATAGCTATGCTCAGTATGGGTCCTATCTTGGTAATATAACTGTCCTGTACTGTTTGTTGTTGTTACAGATGTGAAGAGTGTGGCAAATGTTTCTCTCAGAAGACAGTTCTCCAGTCTCACAGCACTGTACACACAGATGCGCGCCCTCACGTATGTCCGCAATGTGGCAAAGCGTTCAAACAGTTCAGTTCTCTATATTTGCACAGCAAATGTCATCTTCCAGACCAAACCAAGCCTAAGTTCCCGTGTGGAGTGTGTCAGAAGGAGTAAGTACACTGTCATGTTGTAACATTAACTATAGCAACATTAACTACACTGGACAGTGTCACATTGTTGTTGGTGATGTGTGTTATTTCAGGTTCGCAACCAAGCACACACTGGAAACACATCGTAAGATACACACAGGGGAACGGAACTTCATCTGCGACGTGTGTGGGAAGAGCTTCATTGCCAAGGGAAGTCTTGACTACCACATACTGACACATTCTGGCGAAAAACCGCATCACTGCCCGGTGTGTGGCAAGGGGTCAGTACTCGTCATTCTGAGGAGTTATAGTCTAGCGCAAGTCAACGTCAAAAAACATTGGGAGATCGACGTTCGAATCCCAGTAGGGTGTACTAAGGGTTCTTTTCCACTCTCCCTCCATGCGAATGTGGGTACACTTCCTCAATATTCAAACTTACCTCATTCCTAGCACATTAGCACACATGCCTATAACCTGAAAAGGTAGGCCTATAACCTGAAAAGGTAGTAAGATGCTGTTCTAAAAAAATAGATGATGAATCTAATATTGTACGGGTTAATTTTTGATAAAATATAACAATAAATTATCAAGAGCTTATTACTTTTTATGTGCATTAGAATTCCAATAAACGACCAGTAAGATTGGTAACAATTAATAAAGTCAGCTCACTGGAAGTCACATTATTTTAATAAACTACCCCATTATCTAAAAATATTTTTTGATTTAGTTCCAACATTTAAAATCTTTATACCTCTTATTAAAAATTTTATATCATTTATAAATTCCAACTTTTTTTTTATTCACTTGTTATTGTTTGTTATTGATTCCAAGTTTTTCCATTAAACTGGTTCATGCTATTTGACTGTGTTGTACTAGGTTCAAGACGGCGCGGCTCCTCGGCAAGCACGCAACCCTTCACACGGGCATCAAGCCGCACCAATGTGATGTCTGTGGGAAACAGTTTCGAGAGCGTGGTGCCCTCAGGGAACACAATCGCATACATACCGGGGCTATGCCCTACACGTGCGAGTTCTGTGGCAAGAACTTTCGTTTCAAAGGCATCCTAACAGTGCATCGGCGTCAGCACACCGGAGAGCGGCCTTACGGATGCACCGACTGTCGGCGCGAGTTCACCAACTGGGCCAACTACAACAAGCACATGAAGCGACGACATCGTAATGACAATGACCCTTCAGCGCCAACTCGTTCTGCCAATACTCGGACCTATCATCCACCGGCAGCCAGCATCGCCGCTAACACCGCACCGGTGGTTTATAGTAACCTCACCGGTGGCGCAGGAGACAACTCCAATAGTTCGACACTCACTCAGAATAGTGGCATGTACAGTCTACAGAACAACCATAGTAATCTGACATCAGCGGTGGCCAAAATGGCTGCCGCGAACCTCTACAACCAACACCTGGCTAGCAACAAGATGGCAGCAGTTTTCCAACACGGCGCTGGAGCCAATCACGCTTCCAAGATGGCAAATGTGTTTCATCAGCAGGACAGCCAGGATTCGCTAGACCGTTCAAACCATTCCAGTACCGGTGGTAATGTTGCTAGCAATCCCCTGATGGGTTCGTACCATGTACCGTCATATGTCCCAGCAGGCCTGCCCATGGGCAGTATGGGCTACTACATTCCGCCCATTCACCACTCTGACCCGAGCATGGACATGTTACAGCACCGCATGGCTAACAACCAGTAGCAACTCCGACATGGTTTTAAGTGAGTGCTCAGAATAACTTGGGGTATACAGCTAAATTTGTATTTTTTTTAAAGTGTCGTGTTGAAGATTGTGTTGTAAGAAATAGTTTACCCATTTTAATAGTAGTAATAATATTATAGGATTCCAAACACCTGCCAGGCATTAAAAGTATTATATTGACTTGATATTATTTATCTATGGAAGAAGCTACAATTAAAAGAGGAACACAGAATGATAATATTATGTACCTCTGAGAAGAGTGAAAAGAGGTTTCCTGTAGATTCGAGGCGATGCCAATCATCGGCTGTTTGTGACACAATCTGGTAAGCCTCGGTTGCTTTGGCCAGTGTTTTCAGGTAGTGGTGGCTTGTGCCAAGTCCAGGCAGTCAATCTTATTTGTGCGGACAAGGGGAGAGAGACAGAGAGTGATATTATTGTTACAAGGGGATTATCATTAACTGTGTCCAGCTTAGTAAAATGCCTCCATCTACCTTTTTCCTCCTTCCACCATTCTTCTTTTCTCACTTGCACACTTTCTGTTATCTGCTCCCTCTATCTCTTACTTGGTCTCCTTTGTGGTATTTTCCTACATACTTCATCTCAATCATTTTCATGTCCATTCCATCTCACCTTTGCTTCCTCTACTATCTCATGTACTTCCTGTACCTCCACTATTTCCCAGATAACTTTACTCCTAATCTTGTTTCTCCTCGTGACGGCTAACATTCTCCTCACAAACTTCATTCCCACAGCCTCCACTTTCCTTGTCTCTCTTACATTCAATGCACATGTTTCTGCCACATATGTGACGAGTTCGCCCCTTCTGTGTCTTAATACAACTCCTTTTATCCTCATACATACTCTTCACTCTCATTACAACTTCCTTTTCCCCTACAGCCTCCTCCATCACTTTCCAGACTTTATTTCTATCCACACTATCATATTCCTTCTCCACATCCACAAATACCATCACCAAGTCTTTCCAATATTTACACAGTCTTTCCATCAGCTGTCTTATAGCGAGGATCATTCTTTCCATCAGCCGTCTTATAGCGAGGATCAAATGTTGTAGACCTCTGTTCCCTAAATCCGCCCTGTTCCTCTCATTTTATTTAATATTCTCTTCTCATGTAGGTTTGTACAGTAACACATCAGAGCTATTTCCCTATAATTCGTACACCTCTTCCCGTCCCTCCAACTCGTTGTCCTCCCTCCATCTCACTCCAACTCGTTGTCCTCCCTCCATCTCACTCCAACTCCTTGTATTCCGGCTTCTTCTGCAGCTTCTTATCATTCACACAGTTAGGATATTAGGTGGATATTTTTTTATTCTGATTTAGATTATTACGTTAATGAAGGAAAAAAATTGTTTTTATTAGGGGTCTGCGAAGCTTTGATAATATCTTATCGACTCAAATTTTATATTATTTGGTAACTCGAACCGAACCAAACTAGAGTAATATCGATAAGGCTTTTAGGCCGTTGCAAATTCCATAACATGCATAAAATATGTTAATATATTTTTAGTAACGATTCTTGTGTGGTAAAGTAAATTATTATTATTGTATTGATTGTAGAATAGGCTCCACTTTTTATTTCGACCAAAAGAGCCTATAAAACCTTTGTATAACCTATAATACACCCTTGGATAATATATATAGATATATTCACTTACATGACCGGGCTCCAAAACTAATCTAATGGGTTTTCTTATGTAATGTGTCTTTTTATTTAAAATAATAATTTTAGCATATTTAATTAGGTAGGTTCGATAGTTATTAAAAATTTAAAATAATATTTGCTTTGAGTCGAATTTAAAAGATTTGCTTCGCAGATGCCTGGTTTTTATATGAAACTGGAAATGTCATATTACCATTGTAGCATTGAAAATAAACTAAATGATCGGCGCAGCCCTGGTCTTCTGTCATTCCCCTCCGCCTTGCTGTGGTGTTCTGTCCAGTAGCAGCAGTGGCAAGTGTGTTCCTCTTTTCATTGTTAGTTAACCCTATTTCCTGAACCCTGTAAGAGCTTACTTTGCAATATTCCACTATGGTGCGGCCTCTAAGATAGCATCATAGTGGCAACAGGACCTTGAACCCTGCAAGAGATAATATTGGATTCAAGAGTCTAATCCTTTTAAAAAAATAAAGTTTGTTTTAAAGGTTTAATACTGCCTCTTGGTGGTCCAGAACCAACATGATTATAGTATGAACTTAACAACCAGGGCCCAGACCAGTAATTTAACACTCAACTTTCATATGAATGTTATAATAATGGAATGTAACAATTTTGTTTAACTTGGTTACTTTTTAATACTTTATATTATGTTTTTCCTAAGCCTGTGCGGTAATGACATTTTTACTTCAGGAAATTTTCGAACGGTAAATATTTAAAAACTAATTTTTTAATTTAGGATTTTAAATTATTTAATATCAGTCAAATTATTAGCTTTCACATTTATTCAAACTAAAAAAATAGTGTTAAAAATAGAATAGCTCTCGCTCTAGCGTTGGGTGTTGAGTAAGGTGCCTCGACAGCCCCGAAGTACTACCATGATTAGTTTTTAAAATTTCACCACAATTTATACATTTCACAGACATTTCCTATCTTATCTTTTTTTGAAATATTAGCATTGTTTGCGCTTGTATAAAATGTTTTCTTATTGTAGACTAAAACAAAATACTATCTTCAAATATATATTTAATCAAATAAAGTAATCGATTTTATACAGTTGAAACAAACTATATTATGAATTTTCCTTTTTATAAAATAAGATGTTCAAAAATAATTAAAATCGTAATAGTTTCTAAAATTAATTTTAAATTATGTTTTACATGGTTGGCAGCATGATTTTCAACAGCCTTGGCTTTATAACATGAACGTTTAACACCAAACAAAGAAAAATAAATATTTTTTCGTGTTCTCTACACAATCGCATAGTTTTACAAAAGTAGCGTCTTACTGCCTGTTCGATTCATAAGCAGTGAACTAAGTTAATTGAGATAAAAAGTATTATTGAGACAAGACTAAAAGTGGATGTTTTGTGTATTGAGAAGCCGATATTTAATGTTTAAACTTGGTCTTGTTATTCATATGAAAATTACTTTTCCTGAAAAATTAATTTCCTGCTTGAGTTTAGAGAACGTTCATTTTCCTGAATTTTTTTTCCAGAGGTTCGGGATCCCGCCCATGCCTGATTTTTCCTCTTATGTTCATATTTTTTTCCAATACTGTTCAAGGCAAGCACTAGTTGTGTTGTCCAATGAACCAAAGATCAGTCAATTCTGTAAAGTACTGGTTGTGTTGCCCAATGTACCAGGTATCAATCAACTCTGTACAAGCACTGGTTGTGTTGCCTAATGCGCCAGGTATCAGTTAACTCTGTAAAGTACTGATTGTGTTGCCTAATACGCCAGGTATCAGTCAACTCTGTACAAGCACTGGCTGTGTTGCCTAATGTGCCAGGTATCAGTCAACTCTGTACAAGCACTGGCTGTGTTGCCTAATGTGCCAGGTATCAGTCAACTTTGTACAAGCAATGGCTGTGTTGCCTAATCCGCCAGGTATTAGTAAACTCAGTAAAGTACTGGTTGTGTTGCCCAATGCGCCAGGTATCAATCAACTCTGTACAAGCACTGGTTGTGTTGCCTGATGCGCCAGGTATCAGTCAACTCTGTAAAGTTGCCTTTTAAGGATTGATGTAATGATGCTCAAATGATATTTATTACCCATTTATTTGGACACTAAAGATACATTGTAGACAATACACACTACAAACACCCATTGATGACAGGGAGTCCCACTTTAGGTAAACATACATTATATATATATATATTTAAAGTTACATATTCGTGAAATTGTAACTATAGGGTCTCTAAGCTACAACATTATTTGGAAAAGGTTTAGATGAATAATAAATTAAATGTATGAATTTTCTAATCCCACAAGCACATTGAACAAAGTTGCAGGTAGTGTAATGTAAGGGGCAACATCACTTTCACTCATTTTAAATGTTGGGAAATATTACTTTCAAATCAAGGGGGGGAAAAAAAGTTTTAGTATCATCACGTTTTCTCTTTTATTGTGTACATTTTATGTCTTTCTTACTATGTATAAAAAAGGAATATTTCTGAGCATTAAAATGATGTGATAAGAGAAGTTGGTTAGTTCCTAAATATCCCACACGAGTGTAAAGATGGTTTGATGTTTATATGTCTGACATTTCAGAAAGAATGAATGCAACAAGAGGTTGAAAAAGTTTCTAAGAAAGCTCACAAGTTGAATAAATGCACTTTTAAAAAATACAACCATTTTATGAAATAAAAAACTTGTTTTTAAAGTGAAATTAAGGCAATTATGGCGAGTCTTGAGCTAAATAATGGTTGCGAAAATGTAAGTCCCGGTTTCAGAAAACAAGACCCTCCACAAATGAGATAATTCTTGTCAAATTATTTACACAATGTAACAAACACATCAAGATAGATTCAAATTGCATTAAGGGTGAAAGTTGAAACACTTTTTCAACCTGTCAACTAATTTACAAATGTTAAAAGTTTTAAATTTCCCCAAACAATTATAAATATTATATTATGTTGCTGTTTAGATGTCTGAAGGTGGACAGACCAACCAAAAAGCTCACGTTATATTGGCAGACCACAGTAGCAAGAGGTCAAGGGTTTAGTCCTGACAGACAAACACCACAAATTAATTACTCTTCAATAAATTAAAACTAACTTATTTTTGTTTAGTTACAAAATTATTATATTTGCAAACATCAGTAATATTTTCTCAAAAACTATCACAATCATGATTCTCATAAAAGTAGAGTAAATTTAAATGTAATCAGTTATCTAAAGTTGAAGCTTGTATATTGCCACTTGTGCGCTGGTTAGAGGGGAACAGTCAGTCCACCTCCAGACATCTCTGGGGACAAATGTTGATTCTGCCCTACTCAGCGACCATCTTGTTACGGTGAGAGTCCTCGTCCATTTTGGAGCTCCTCGTTGACGGCTCCCGACTTTGAACAAGAAAGGTACCAAGGTGAGAGAGAGTGAAATGTTTGCGGGAGTGTGGCGGGGGCAGAAAGGAGGGTACCACGAGCTCACCTTTCCTTCTTTGCGTCTCTAGAGTGGGAGCGATCTCCATGTTTGTCTCCAGAGCGAGAACGCTGCGAGCGACTACGAGACCGGCGGGACCTGTCGGGCAACAAGTTGTCAGCAATAACAGACGGTAGGTAACAAGAATAACATAGAAATAAACAATAGACAGGTACAAAAGGCAAGATAAAGAAGAGGTGGCCTTCTGACCTAGTTAAGGTTAACGTTATAAAGTAATACATACGAGAGGATATCAAAAAGTTTCAAGAGAGGTTCTGTAAAATGAAAAACAGAGTGGTCCATGGGGATGCGTGTGCTGGTGTGGCGAGCTGTGAGCTTCATCTGTCAGTACGACAAGGGGCATGGTTCTGTGTAGACCAGTGACTGTGTTATGTTTATTTGACCACATGCACAGGTACATTTGCGATTTTATTATGGACAGCAAACTCGAGCAGAGAGTGAAAATCTAATTCTGCACCTTACTCAGAAAATATGGAACGGAGATCATCCAAATTATGCAGCAGGCTTACGACAATGAAGCTACGAGCAGTCCGGTGTGTTTTGAGTGTCACTCGCGCTTCAGAGCAGCAGAAAGTCACTGAAAGATAGAGGTCGGGGCGACCTTCCACGAGCACAAACCTGGAAATTGTGGAAAGAGTTAGGTAGCTTGTGCATTAGGATTGCCGGATGTCCATAAAGGACATTTGTGACATCGTGAATGTGTCATACGGATCAGTGCAGAGTGTTCTCACGTCTCTTCACATCATGTTCTGAGCTGTCTGAGGGAGGACATTCGGCGGAAAAGACCAGAACTGTGGCGTGTGGGCAATTGGGTGCTCCAACAAGACGATGCACCCGCACACAAAGCGATGAAAACGCATAAGTTTATCGGGCAGAACAACATGATCATAACTCCTCACCCACCGGATTTGGCCCCCTGTGACTTCTTTCCCTTCCCGGAGATTAAGTTAAAGCTCAAGGCTCATCGGTTTGGTACCGTGAATGAAGTAAAGCGTGGATCAGCGGTGTTGTGCATGCTTCGAGACAAGGACTTCCAGGGAGCTTTCCAGAAGTGGAAAAAGCGCTGGGATCGATGTATCGCTGCACAAAGGTACTACTTTGAAGGAAATAGTGACCAAATTTAGATCAGGTAGTTTATTTCCATTTTACAGAACCAGTCTTGAAACTTTTTGATACCCCCTTTGATGTGATGACAATACTTGCATATAACATTAACTTGTTACGTCTACACCTGCCCCAATGGGCCTAAGTTAAATTAAAACTATATAAGAGGCGAGAAACCTCTAGACAAAATAATTAAATATGACAATATACAAACAACGTCATCTCATGACTGTCAGATCAACTAACATTAGTTCATCTAAGTAGACAAAGTGATGGCAAGTCCATCAAACAATTAACTAACAACAAACCCACATCATGTGATCAAATAATATGAAGTACACTAGAACATAATTAAAAGTGATCTCACTAAGGATTAATTAAATTGAAAAATACTAACAGATAGTTGCCTATAGAAAAATCTAGTCATCTAGTGGCACTGCGATAAATTACAAACTAGCGTATTACTAGCGGTCTGAATACAAGTTACTAAATAGCCAAACAACGCCACCTGAAGGTGATCAAACAAGATGGCAAGAGTCCATTGAACAAGTTTAGACAAGCCGCCTAGTGGCGAACTAACTATTTTAATCTAAGTTTCATAAAATATCTCAACAAAGGTTTTTAAACCCAGAATTAATTTATTCATAGTTAGCCACATAGTTATGTTCAAAAGAAAGATTTAAGCCTAAAGCAAAAATTTTGACAAAAAGATGATTTTGAAAAAGATTCAGAGTATGTTAGGCCGAAAAAGAGAATTTAGAAAAATTTACAGATTACATCTGCTGCAGATAGCGCCGCTTACCTATGCCGAAGTTGTCATATAATGAGTACCAACTCAGGTTAAACATGCCAATATATAACCCAACAACACAATCACGTGATTTCGGTGATTTCAGAGATGGATAAAAAGGATGGCTAGAGGGGATATGGAGGGAGGGGGATTATGGGATATGCGTAGACCGGCTGAAAACTTCAACACTAATTTAGACGGCTCTAGAATAAACTGGACTAGTCTACAACCATCTCCATTAGTTTCTGGGTGTGATGTTGATATCCACTGCCCTCGTTTGATGGCAGAGCGTGAACGGGCAGCATGTGGGTGGGGTCAGAACATACGTGTCTCTTCAAGACTGATGAGGTGAGTTTTAATAATATTATTTTCTTCCTTTGTAATATGTTACACAAGCTTTGGGTGTTATGGAGGAATATATCAGAGCAAGCTTTGGGTGTTGTAGAGGAATATATTTGTTCATGTATATTTGTTGTTTATATTGTATTTTTATTGTGTTTCCTTGTGGTGTCTTGGTGGTGGTTTAATATAGTAAAATTTACATTCAGTAAACATTTTATAGAGATTTTACTCGATTTGTTTTCTATTAACATTATTGTGCTGTGATTTCATAATGGGTAAAATCAATGACCTAACCCCAAGAAAAACAGCAACCGTTAAGACTTTATTAGAGGAAGATACTTATTCTCAGGTCCAAATTTCAAAGAGACTTAAAATATCACAAAAATCAATCGGTAGAATAAAAATTCGTTTAGAAAAAGGTGATGTTTTCTGTAATAGTAGTATCGGTAAATGCCGCCGTAAGAAAAAATTTGTGGAAAGAGGACTTAGAAAATTAAAAAGTATGATGTAACGCAATCAAAAATCTACTAGTAAGGAGATAAGTAGGAATATGTTACATTATGGAGTGAAATATCCCGTCAAAGTGTACGTAGAGAATTATTTCGTGAAGGGTATATAGCCTGTCGCCCACGAAAAAAGACAAAGGCCAAAAAAACGACTGTGTGGGCTAAAGGATTGCGGCATTGGTCTAAAAATGACTGGCAGAAGGTAAGAACAATTTAAGAGCGTTTTTTTTATATATATAACTCTTGAGTGTAGTACAGTGATAAATTATGTAAGATTTCAAGATAGTTATTTTTAGTTTCTAAAACATTTTCAAAAATTTGTTTTGTCAACTTTAACATTTTTTTTTAATTCCTAAAAAGTTTTCAACAATTTGTCAGTATTGATTACTGTATTGTCCAATCTTAAGTTTTTTTTTTTTCTTCTTTCCAGGTTTGTTTCAGTGATGAATCTATTTTCACCATCTCAGTTTGTTAGCTGACATTCCATGCACATGAAGGATGTTAGTGTAAAGTGCTGTGACATTAAAAGTGACCAGAAAACAGTTTGGTGGAAGGTTTTTAGTTTTGTGATTTAATTGTGTAATTAGTATTCCCTGGATATGCAAGACTTACTTATTTAATTTGACATGGGTGTGCAGGACTCTTTATTTAATTTTAAATGGGTGTGTAAGAGACTGAGTTTAACTTGATTTAGTTGTATCCAAGTGTGCAAGGCATGATTTAGTTTTACCTGGCATTGCGAGATTTGCTGCGTGATCGTGAGCGTCGGGTCCGACTTCGTCTCCTCGAGCGCTCTCTATCTCTGTCACGGCTTGAGCCCCCACGCTCTTTCTCGCGCTCCCTGTCGCGTTCCTTCAACTCTTGCTTCTTTTGCTGCTTGCGCTCTTCGACTGTCTTCTGCAGCACAGTCAAACCAACAACATACAGAATGTTACAGTAGGACTGTAGTACCTCCAGTTGATATACAGAATGTTAAAGTAGGACTGTAGTACCTCCAGTTGATATACAGAATGTTACAGTAGGACTGTAGTACCTCCAGTTGATATACAGAATGTTACAGTAGGACTGTAGTACCTCAAGCTCGGCTAGTTTTTCTCGTATCTTGATGAAGCCCAGGTGTAGTTTCCCCCCAAAGTGGTCTGCCAGGCGACGATCATTGTCGTGTATTCCCAGGTAGGCTGAGCACACCTCACACACCCTCAGTTTCTGTTGCTGATAGCTGCTCGCTGGCATCGAGTTACGATACTCACTTTCTGCGGCATTTTTCTTCTTACGCAGGTCTTCGATCTACACACATGTAAATAACTTCATAATTCAGATAGGATTACAACCAAGACAGTCCACAGTACAATGAGAGTGACTGTACTCACCTCCTCAATACAATGACAGTGACTGTACACACCACCTCAGTACAATGACAGTGACTGTACTCACCTCCACAGTACAATGACAGTGACTGTACACACCACCTCAGTACAATGACAGTGACTGTACTCACATCATCAGTACAATGATCAGTGACTGTACTCACCTCCACAGTACAATGACAGTGACTGTACTCACCTCCACAGTACAATGACAGTGACTGTACTCACATCATCAGTACAATGACAGTGACTGTACTCACCTCCTCAGTACAATGAGTGACTGTACACACCTCCTCAGTACAATGACAGTGACTGTACTCACCTCCACAGTACAATGACAGTGACTGTACTCACCTCCTCCATGAGCTTCATGCTCTCCTCCACGAAACCATCAGCTCCTAGTTGCTCCGCACGGGCCAGTTTCTTGCCGATCTGTTCCGCCAGCTCGTGGACCTTGTTGGCTTTCTGTGCCACTTCTGCAGACAGTTCCTCCTGAGTTTCTGCCAGTCGCTGCTTGGCCAACTCTGTGCGACGGTCACAATCGGCGATAAACGCCTGTAGGTGTTCCATGGCCTACACACACGGAACCAACATCGGACTAGTCGGACAACACAACACACCTGTGACCTCAAATTGGGCTTGACTGGTACATTTATCATGTTGGTACTCCTATCAGCTTGGAGGGATTCGCTGTTATCGGACATATTACAACTCACCTTTTAGTACAGTTACAAACTTTATAAACTGGTCGACAAACTTGGATATAAAAGTAACCTGACCCCTTAACAAAATAGACTAAATATTTTCTTAGAACAAAATTTAGTGATCGTCTAAGAATTATGCAATTATAAAATATTATCTATTGACTAAATTAGTTAATTTATACCATACATGGAACTATGGATGTATCAAAGTTACCCTAGTCTCGTTTTGCTTGCAACATGTTCAAATCAACTACAACTACTTCTTGTAGGTGGTAAAGAGCACTATCTGTTATGACAATTCATAACTATTTATAATTTATTGACATAACTACATAAAGTTATTGGTTACAACATTTATTATGTACTATGTGATAAACTGTGTTTTAGGAAAACCAGTATGATTTGTTTTCAGATAAAAATAGTATAACATAGTATTATTAAACTATTTTAGTTAAATGTTCAAAATTGTAAAATTTCCAACCTTTTCTTGGTTGTTTACAAATATTCCACAGTTTTGTAGGTGTGTGTTTGGTAATCCTACATATGAAGAAAAATGACCAAAGACTTGGTAAGTTTAGTTCAATGATGAATTCTTGTTGATACAAGTTTGTGATGGTATTCAGCGAGTGTAGCCTACTGTACCAGGAGTTGGTACAAGGTATAGTATGTGTGTAGCCTACTGTACCAGGAGTTGGTACAAGGTATTTAAACCCAATTTACAACTTTTTACTCTTGCATGTTAACATCACACACACACATACCTACTGTGTGTAAATAGCAATGAATGATTTGTGAAGATTGTAAGAAGTGACCAATTTTTTTGAGTAATTTTATCAATATAAATTGATCTTTCCCTTTATGTGGTCGAGTAAAAAAACCTCTTAATGATTTTTTTTATAATATCAATTTATCCTTTATCAGACCCATATAGCGATTCACCTTTAATCTTAAGGAATTTGGTTTAATTCTAGGTGGAGCTGTGTGTAATTAATGATCAAGATGATCGAAAACAAGTCAGTTTATTGGTAAAGTTGTTTATAATTACATCAAGTTATCGGTGTTGTGTTGGACACTCACCACTTCTCGGTTTGTCACTCAATAACGCCTGTCTCAGAATAAACAAAACTGACCAACATTAAACCTCAACCATTTCAAATGTACAAAACTGATCATTGCCAAACAATAATTTGATCTCCATTTTGCATGTCAATGTCAAGATTAGAAATGATCTAATCACAATGTTAAGCCTCTCCTAAATTAGGAGGGTTTATTTAAAACAAGCCTCTGGGAAAGAGACACAAATTATTACTTTTAAACGTTTAATTGTAAAATAACTTGTTTCATTATTTGAATTTCAAAACTAGTAAAGGAAATTTAAATACATACACATATGGAACTAGCAACGTCTGAGAAAGCCTCAAAATAACCTCACGCCTGAAAATAAGACACCATTAATGAAGTCACTGCATTATTATCTGATTATGACATTTACAAACAATAGTATAGTGCCAGGATTGAAACCCAAGGTTCCAGTATAGTAAACCCTATGCATGACTTATTTGGTGCTGACTGACAGTTCACAGCTGACGGCTTTGAAACGTTACCAGACCAAATTATTAATCCCTACGTTGAACCATATGATCTACAAAAAAACATGTGTTTAACAGCTGTAACTTCTGACAGTCAACATTTAGGTATATATTTAAATGTTGAGTGTCAGAAGTCAGCTGTTAGCTGTCAGTCAGCACCAAATAAGTCGTGGAGCTACTGTACTTCATTAAACACCAGTATAAAGTCGTAATCACTTACATCAATGTCATAGTAGTAGTCCTTAGTGTGACTTGCCTTCTCAAAGTCAGCCCTTAGGGCTAGGTCATGGATCTTGGGGCATTCTCCCAGGTCCATGCGCTGGAAACATGACAATAACGCGCTATAGTACAACCAGTCAGGGTACACTTACAATACCATGTTCCAGCATGTGAGTTAAGCTACGACCAGTGGTCAGTCAATCAGGCTCATCAACTGCAGTCGATAACGACCGATCAGGGGCCAGTAAAAACTAGTTTTTATATCTATTCCGATGGCATGAAAGTTGCTCCCGTCATTTGGTGGCTAGTTTTTCCTCATCCTGTCTGACTTAGTAACATGTACATGCAGTAAATCCTGTCAGTAGGTCCCTAGCACCAGTGACCGTTGTGTGTTAAGTGCCGGATGATCAGAGTTGGTCACTATGACAGGAGCAATAAGAGTTTCTTGGAGATGGTAAAACAGGAAGAACATAGTGCTCCCGGTTACAACTTACAACAAGACTCCCGGACTTTATCTTCCGACTCGAGATGACGCCCAACGGTGTTAATCCCCGTCTAGCCTAGCGGGTGTGTGTGTCTTTTAGCTTTACACTATAGCCCTATGGGTGAAACACACGAATTGAGAAATAGTTGCCAGCTTTCAAAAAGTCAGTCACAGTTTCTCCGCCAGATACGTGATCCCACGCTAACAGTCAGATGGTCTGTGAAGCAAACACTTTCAAATAACTTAACAAAATCAATGGCTCCATGTGCTGTTAGCGTGGCGACACTGCTGAGAGGAAACTGTTACAAAGAGGAGTGTAAGATAATTGTTGCTGTACATCACCCGAATGTTGAGTTCAGCTCGGGCTCGTGCGACAGTTTTATACTCACAAGCAGCTTTCTTGCCGGGCATCGTGCGCGCCAACTAGGTGTTAGGTTAAGCTACTTACGGCGAGTTACGAGATGGTCACCAGTCACTTTTTAATATAAACGCTAGCTTGGCTACAAGAAAATGTTCGATATTGCAAACTATTATTGTTTAGTTAGAATAACGTAAACAAATCAAACTTTACAAGTTATTCTGTCTGTGTGGATGTTTGATGGATTACTAATGATTCACACACTATGTTTTATACTTCCATTACACGGGCCCTGACGCGAAATAGTTGGGTTCTTCCTTCAATGATGATAGGACTTGTTTGTACTTACCAGAAGACTGTAACCTGTGGAGCCTGGCCACACATAGAGCTAGCCAACAGGAATAACTCAACAAACTTACTTATCGTGCTGACCTTTTCCTGTTGGTCTTAGCTTATGATAACAAGAGCAACATGTTTATATGGCTGATTAACACTGAAAATAACAAGTTATGACAGATAATTTACTGGATATTAGGATGAATTTGTATGGAACCAACAGCCGTTTTAAAAGTGAACTATACAATATTATTAGTTCCAATCGTCTAATATTAATCCATTACAAATAACACATTAATACTTTGAGTTAAGCTGGAGCTATTCTCCAGTAGTGAAGGTCTGCAAGTTGTAGTAAATGCCACATTTATAAACTACGTGGGGGATGTCAAAGGGTGTAAATAGCCACAATTGTAGGACAACAGTTTATATTTCTATATTCAATGGGACAGAAAAGGTATAATACCTCAAATTGATTGGGCCTCTCTCTCTCTCGTGACGGACAACTAAACAGGTTTAGTGGCCGATGCTGGACATGCCCCAGTTAGCTCACGTTTACATACACAAGTTTAGTTACAAATGTATACAAGATTGTGTAGTAATTTGAATAAACATCTTCACATGGAGAGTTAGTTCTAGTTATTATTTTTATGTTGGGGTTTTTTAAATGTAGATCAGTTTTAAAACTCTAGTGTGGCAGTAACAATTAACATTGTGAGTGGTTGACTTACCGTGGAGGACAGTATTTCATGTGGGCAGCATCCCAACAGAAAACTCTTACAGACCTTGGGATCCGAGAACTTCACCTGGTACCTGTTGTTTTCACCTGGACAGACAATAACAGACACAAACATATGGTCAGATCAGATCGTTTAGTTGAATAAACTTATTATATTATTAAATATGAGAAAGTTAGAGTTTGTTGTGTCTGCTTCTAACATCATAGTGTGTAGTGTCTGCTTCTAACATCATAGTGTGTAGTGTCTGCTTATAACATCATAGTGTGTTGTGGGCTGAAGGAACACACACAACTGAAATGGGAGGGCGGGGTAGCACGGGAATAGTTGGGAGGGCGGGGTAGCACGGGAATAGTTGGGAGGGCGGGGTAGCACGGGAATAGTCGGGAGGGCGGGGTAGCACAGGAATAGTCGGGAGGGCGGGGTAGCACGGGAATAGTTGGGAGGGCAGGGTAGCACGAGAATAGTCGGGAGGGCGGGGTAGCACGGAGGGTGGGTACTGGAGGGTGAAGAGAGGAAATAAAGGGGGAACAATACGCACACATTAGACCAATGAAACATCTGGAGCCGATCCAGAACCTTGCAGAACATGCCGGATAGCTCTACCTCTACCATCACCTCCATTATTCTTTGGGCGTGACATCACTGGCGAAATCGGAACGTGTACATACGACTCTACGGGCGGTGTCTGTTCAGGGGTGATGGGATGGGTATTATTTTTAAATGTTATTTTATATACTTGTAACATGCCACACATGTTACATTTATAAATATCACGTAACAAAATATCCCGATGCAAGAATTGAGATAGCTTTTCCAGTTTTATTGAAATATATGACAGTCTTCTTCGGGTTGTTTCATTAGATGATGTACATAGTGTTTTCAAAATAATAAAACAATTCTTACCAGTATTAATTTACAAGAATTACTCTTGTTAGGTGAAAAAACGGAAATAGTTGTAGGTAAGTTAGCCTAATTGTAAATGGTTAAGGGGAAGGATCGCCATGAGAGATGAGCGTGCCTGGTTTATTTAAGTTTTAAAAAATAATTTAAAGAACACTCCATAAAACAAACTGGGCTTGTCATTGTTCTTGTGATATTAGAAACGCTTCACTTCTTAAGATCCTTCAATGTCATCCGTAAATTTACAATAATGAAGAAGGGTGGATAAGAACTATGGTAATTTAGAGAAAATGTTCCCACATTAGCGTGAAGGGAATGATAAATCAAGATTAAAAACATCTCGGTTCAACTGAAATTTGTAGCACAAGTCCCTAATAAAATAAAAACATAATTATTTTGAATGTGTTCGTTGGAGAAGTTTCGATGAAGGACTTAGAATGTATAAAGTTGTAGAATGGATGTATAATTATATACTGTACATAGCTAAAATTATAGCATAGCTAGTGATGTGTATACCTCAGTTTTAGCTTATGTGGTGCTGACTGATAGCTCACAGCTGACTTCTGACGGCTTTGAAAAGTTACCAGACCATATATACCTAAATGTTGACTGTCAGAAGTCAGCTGTGAACTGTCAGTCAGCACCAAAGAAGCCATGGAGCTACTGTAGATATTATCAACGGCCCTGACATAAGTTATTGATAAGGGAGGAATAGACCTCAATGTAAAACTTGGGTTCAAGCCTAGCAAATTTGGTCAATATCAATTGAAATATATTTTTCATACGATTTTGTAAAAAACTTTTCTTGTATATTTCTATATGTTTTAGTGTAATTTTAAATACTTATTTTTAGATTGTAAGCAAAAAGAATCAAAATGAATCAAGAAAGGCTGCAGGGATTAGCAATGTTGACTGTTGCGGACCCCGGAGCTTGTCCTTGGAGGAAATGGTAAACAATTTCTCAGCGATCAACGTTTGTTTAGCCTCTATAAGTGTTCATGTTGATGATAAATTTGTTTGAAATATATATTAATATTGTTTTATTCAATTCAGATTAAGTTTTTTTTATGTTATATTGAAACTTTTCAGTAACAATTTTATCAACTGTATGCCTGTATGGTTGGGTTTTCCCTAAATGAGGTTCCACTCTATTTCTCCATGCAAATGTAGGTGCACTCCTTCTAAATTCAACCTAACTCATCTCTAACACATTAGTATAATTAGTACATGGGAGTACTGATAGTAAGACTGCGATAAGAAATACCTGTATAGTATTCATTACTGCCTTTGTACGTTACCGTTTGTTGGTAAAACTAGTTTTACAAGAGGAAGTTTTAGTGCATCTTTAAGTTTATATTAAAATATTAATTAATATCTGGGTAGGGCAATATAAGAACGAATAGTAATTTGGTAAAAAACACAATTTCTTATTTATGTTTTATATGTGTATGTGTCCCCCCCCTCCCTTCTTTTAAGGGTCTAACAATTTTCAAGGGGGTTCCGGACCTCTGACCCCTAATTTTCTACATCTATGAAAGAAAGGTTTAAAAAAATAAAAACTTTTTAACTGATATAATATTACTATTACTATTATAATATTTGGAGTTTGGTATTTTCCACCAAAAGTGATTACATACTTGACGTATAAATATTTTAAAGAGAATGAAGTAGCCATTGTGACTCTCAGATAATGTCCTTTCACCCTTCTCTCTCTTTCAGACAGATATTACAACTCTAGTTCGGTCTCGGTCCAAATAGTTTAATAGTTCTCAGGAGTTGTGCTGATACCGTAGCACTTCTCTAGTTTTATAAGGCAGTCTTTACACTTATTGTGTTATTCTTGTTAAATGTTTTAAGAATATTAAATATATCATTATGACGTAGAATTATTTTTTTTAATTTCACCTTCAGCACACATTGTTCCCGAAAGCATGTCTCTAAACATTGACACAAAGTGTAGGCCTTCAACCGCTCAAAGAGACGCAGGCTGTACTTTTTTACGAAGTTTCATTTAAACCTGACAAATTATGTGTGAAATATTTTATATCAGTTTTGTATGCATTCCTTGACTACACTTGTTGGACAGTTATGAGCTTACAAATTTGAATGTAGGCCCGTCTATTCCAATATTTTCTTAGAAATGGACATCGGGAGCACCTTTTGTAAAATACAAACATTTTGTGGACAGCATTGATAGCACGTTAATATTGTTATTTTATAGTTAATATAATATATATCAGCATTAACAGCTTCACATTACATAACTTTAATTATGAAGACTATCTAGTTAATTTATCTAGCTGTCAGATATGTCCATTCATAGAAAATTGGGGTATGGATTATATTAACCATTTTATAATTTAGGTGTCTCTCTCGTAATGTAAGTTTATTAAATTGCATGAATGAATAACTGTTATAACTTTAGTAAGCTGAAAGTCTTGTGGTTTTTTTTCATAATCCTTACGTATTGTCTACTAATACGTTAAAATATAGAAAAATAGAAATAATTTACGCCATTTTGTGATACTGGAGCTACAACATAGTATTGGAAAGTATATTTGTAAAAAATAAGAGCATTAGATTTAAAACAATAGTAAATTGACACATACCATTTCTACCAGTTCCCATCAATTGGTCGAGCATCGCTCGAATTTGATCGTGTGCAGTCATTTCAGAAAATTCAATCAATGAAATAAACAACTTTTCAGTTATCTTTAATGTACAGAATGTTATTTCAATAAATAAAAAAGGGAGAATAAGTAAAGGTCTTATAAACATAAATAAAGGGACATATATATAGTTTAAGATTAGCCTCAGAGGTAGCAGTAAATACGCGATTCTGATGCAAGATACATCTATTACTCAATCACAGTGTTGTTAGCTTGCATGCATCATTACTGTACCAGAAACCATTAGAGATTGTCGACGGCCAGGTTATGACTTCCGCAAAGCAGCTAGCTTTTAACGAGTGGAGGCCGTACTAATTGAGATAGCAGGACAGTGGTGAGGTAATAATAGCCCTTTAATATAATCATCATCATAATCAACTGTTTCCAAACTGTGGTTGGGTCAGTTTAGTAAAATGCCTTTATCTTCCTCCATCCTTCCGACATTTTTCCTCCTTTAATATCATCCAATCTTCTCCTCTCACTTGAACACTTTATGTTATATGCTCCTCCTATTTCTTTCTTGGCCTTTCTTGAGGCCTTCTTTCCTACGTACTTCATTTCCAACATTTTCTTTAGCGTCCTCCCTTTTTCTATCCTCATTGCATGTCCATACCATCTCAGACTTGCTTCCTCTACTATCTCATGTACTCCCCATACCCCTAATCTTTCCCGAGTAACTTCTTTCCTAATCTTGTTTCTCCTCGTGACAGCTAACACGCTCCTCACAAACTTCATTCCTATGACCTCCACTTTCCTACTCTCTCTTACATTCACTGTTCATGTTTTTGCAGCATTTATATAATGGGTACAAAGTACGTCCTGTACAACACTTCATTACACTTCAAGGGAACTTCTCTCCTCCACAGCAATTATCTTACACACATATAGAACAACTCTCCCTGCTGTCCTCTTCTCATTAGATCCTCTCTACTTCCACCTTTCACCTCAATCACGCTTCGAAGATATTTTACTTTCTGTACCTGTCTCAGCTCTAATCCATCTAACCTTATAACTTAACTAGGCCTTACCCTCTTCCTTATTAATACCCTCACTTCAGTCTTTGCCATGATAAATTTCATTCGACACTCTTTCAATTCCTCATTCCATTCTTGGGAACCAGGTTCGACGACCACCCAGTAGTCAGACAGGCCATTAGGTAAACCTCATAACACCTCGTTCAGTCACTTGCTTCTCTATATTAACTGAGTTCTTAATTTTAGCGTCACTTTTAACACCACATTAGTAATAATATAGTAGTATTAATAAACCTTTTAAAAGCCAAGTCTAACGTCAATCACGAACCCACACGAGTAATCATATCATCCACCCCCTTATCATCGGTTAAAGACATCCTGATAGATCTCCAGGACCACACGGTTAACACACAGAAACAGGGGAGGTGACAGTTGTAAATTTAGTCTAGCTGGCCTGATAAGTAAGGTATAAAATACAACATCTCTATATAATTATATACAAAGACAAATGTGAATAAAGGAAACATCTTTATTATTTTACACTTACAATGCATATTAATAAATAGATTTTTTCTTTCTTTTTAATGGCACCATTTCCTCAGTAGGCTGCTTATTAATATGTTGATTGTGTCCTATCTAGAGTATATTTTTATTTGTGTGGTGTATTTTAAAATGGAGCTAACCGAGACATAACATTGGACCCTGCTGAACAGGAATAACAGTGGACGACAAATAGGTAAGGTGGTTTTTGGGGTATTACAGCGTCGTTCATTCGCTCCCCTAACCCAACGCATTCTGAGGTTTGTCAACAAACAACCAGAAGTTTCCCCGAGATGAGCTAATTATCTATCCCTTCTTCCTTATTAGAAGTACCTTCATTTTGTCATTACATTTATTTATAATAATAGATTTAGCTTAGAGTTCTTACATGGTGAAAGGACACTCCCCTGCCACTGGCGTAGTCAGGATTCGTTTGTAGGGGGAGAGGGGGTTTAGTTTCACTGACCAACTAAGCGGGGTCTATTGCTTTTTCCCACGGGACATTTTGAAAATTTAAGTACTACAAAATGCAAATGCATCAAAAGAAATACAATACTATACAAAATAATTTAAAATTTATAAAAATTGCCATAATTCTGTAATTATTATGACTACTAAGTTTTATGGACACATTTTTATCCATGCGTATTGCTAGAATATACAAACATGCAAGTTTCAATAAATTGTATTTTGGAAATTTGATTTATAAAATTATTTTACGAGCTAAAATCTGAAAATTCAAATAAGCAACTTGCACTAACTCTTAACTCACAAAATAACTTTTGAACTAATTCACTTTAGTCTTATGTTAATTTTCCTTGGCTTCATAGAAAGTTCATTGAGAACTTTATCCTCCCCATGTGGAAAAATCATATCTGGCCAAAGCTGGTTCATATCTGGCTAAAGCTGGTTCATATCTGAGGCAGATATGCCCAGATCTGGGCCAGATATACCCAGATCAGGGGATAATCTGGAATTTTCAGATCTGGACAGTTCCAGTTCTGGACATTTCTGGCCCTTTTTCCACATGGGTCTATAACTGACACCTCTGGATGTATGTACATTAAGCCCATTAAGTCTTTCTTCATCAGTAGAGTTCCTCAGGTATGATTTCAACAGCTTTATGGATGAGAAAGGGGTAGGTGGATAGCGAGGTCTGGCTCCGCCAGTGTCCCCTGCTTCACTCGTTTTTTTTTTATTTGGAACCACTTCGTCCTTCCAATTTCCATCTTCACAACTCCTGTTATCCTCATACATGCTCTGATTACAACTCCTCCTTCCTCTTCGGACTCCTGTATCGCTATCCAGACTTTATTTCTATCCACACTATCATTATGCCTTCTCCACATCAACAAATACCATTACCAAGTATTTCCCATATTCATACCATATTTCCACCAGTTGTCGTATGACAAAAATTAAGTCTCTTGTAGACCTCTATTCCCTAAATCCGTGCTGTTCCTCTCTCAACTTTCCTTTAATTTTATTTCTTATTTTAGTTTCCAGTATCTTTTTATATATTTTTGTACAGTGACACATCAGAGTTATCCCCCTTGTAACAAAGAATTGGTCTTTTAAAAACATTATTCATAGTATTACAATTTCAAGGACAATTTAGCGTTGTGAACAAACACGTGGGTCTTGTTGCTATAGAATTTAAAGAATACTTAATTTTTTTGAGCCATGTTTATCTCAGATTGTGTAGCTAACGCTACAAAACAAAGTTAATATGCATCAACGTTTGAAGGAGTTATAGTTAGGTACCTGAGCGTGTATATAGATTTCCAGAAGAGTATAAAACTCGTCTGTGGACTATAGCCATTTTGTCACTTTCATAAATCAGCGATTGGTGGCGATTGTGAGAACTATATTTACTCAACATGTGAGCGTACTGTAAGCTAGTGTAACCTAGCGACAAGACATTTAACTAAATAATGAGCTGTGTGGAAAGCTTCGAAACAAAAAGGACTACAGGTTTTTTATTCACCGCGGGTTTTAAATAGAAATAGCTTAGATACATTTTATGTTTTATTATTGTGAAATTAGTGTGTTTTGTTTCATTTCCAAACCTACATTCCCAATTTGCGCCGGTCAAATGTATTATCCTTGTTCCATTTAGTGTATTTAAATTTATGACAGGCTTATCTTACTTCCAAGACAATGTTTTGTTTTTGGAATGTTTTAGAAGAGGGAAGAACCTGTGAAAGAAACTCTCGCCATGTTAGCTAAAAAGCACTTAGGGAAAGTGGATTTTCGTCCATGTTAAGCTTTAATAGTCAATTGTGGCTAGCGTCAGTAGTTGAAGGAGAAAATGGAAGGTCTCAGGTTCGATTTCCAGCCTGACCAGTTTATTGTACCTAAATTCTACTAAGTTTAGGAGATTTTCAAACAATAATCCACATATATATCTTTCTTCCTAGAATCAAGGCCGTAGCCGGGGGGTTTGAGGGTTCAATCCCACCCTCCCCCCCGAAATTGTATGAACAAAATATATACTTGGCTTTATTTATGGTTCAAACAATATCAAACTTAAGATAAAAGTACAAATTAGGAGGCTGTGTTATCATAAAAAGCACTTCAGAGAGCTTCTAGAGGTGTTTAATATCCATAATTTGTCCTAGCCTCTGGCAGCTAGGGGATTATGTTGCCATAAAAAAACACTTAAGATAGCTTCTAGAACCGTTTATAATTTTAAAAAAATTTCTAGCTTCTGGTAATTGGGGGATGTGTCCACCAAACCCCCCCTCAAATTCTTGGCTGGCTACAGCCTTGCCTAGAGTGTATCAAGTTCCAAAACGATGTCTAGACTTCAAAATTGTATCAGACTTCATCTAATACATCCTACCTACGTCTCCAGAACTAAAAAATGTAATTTTTCAAGATAATAACACTTTATTTTTCAGCAGAAATATGATTTTTAACTAAATTAACATTTTTTATTCAATTATGACAAATTGATACATTGCTGGACTTAAGTGAAAGGATATTTATTTATTTTAATTTTTACTTTATATTGTTTGAGTTTATTCCAACTTAATTTAATAAGAAATGTCCTAGTGTAGCTTTAGTATTATATTAGCGGAGTACTCCAAGGGAGGGTTGTTGGAATTTTTATTTTCTTTCATTCAGAAGTAAAAGAATGCACATTCTTCAATAGCTTACCTTATGTTTTGTGTCATTCTTTTTTATTTTTCATTGTTGACCTAACAATACAGGCTAACATTTATGGTATTGCTGATATCATTGTTTGTGGTTATTGTTATCATCTAGACAACTCTAGACAGCAGGTAATATTTTATCCGAGATGGTGCTAACCTCGTCTGGTCATGAACTCATTGCTCTACAAGGTTTCCAGAGGTAAGGCCAATGTCTATGGAGCTACCCAGTACACCTCTTCCTGTCTCCTTTCTTGAATACAGGTATTATAACTGCCAGTTCCTTGTCCTCCTTCCAAACCACTCTCAGCACCCTGTAGAACTACTTCACCTGCTGCTCTTATCATTTCTACCATCACTTCATCCATACCCGGTGCTTTCCCTTGTTTCATCCTCTTTAATCCGTCCTCCACCTCTTTCCTCCTCTTCTGCTATTTCTTCCTGCTCCTCTGTTTTCCTGCTCCTCTGTTTTACTCTCATTCCTTTCCTCTTCCGGGTTGAACATGTTCCCAAATTATCTCTTCTTTATCTCCTTTTCTTCCTCTCCCGTCTTCAACATTCTTCCTTTCTCATCTAGCATTCTAATGTCTTGTCTTTTCTCTCTCCCCCTGTTTCTTAGTTGGCTATACAACACCTTCTTACTTCCTTCCACGTTCCGTTCCAACATTTGTCCATTTTTGCATCCACTCCTTCCTGGCTTTCTGTACAACTCGCCTCGCTCTTTTCTTCATCTACCTATATTCTTCCTCTGTTTCCTCATTCCTATTATTAAAACTCGTTATGAATGCTTTATTATTCTCCTCCACTGCTTCCTCCACCAATGTCTCCTTCCACTTCCTCCCACATACCTCCTCTGCAGTTCCCACTTACTGTTCTTAAACCTTTCCCCTTATGGCACCCTCATGAATATTGCCATTAAATCTGCACCACAGTAGGTTCCAATTATTATAACCCTGCGATAGACTCCTGTTGTCGTGCCACACGATGGGCTTTAATTATCGTAGTCCTTCCCTTTGTTGTTATTGTCCAGCGATTTTAGTATAATTTATCGTATATATTAAAATTGATTAACAACAACAACATTCTATGAAGCCATGCTCTTCTGAGACGCGGATTCTACAGATAGTTGAACATAAATTAAGATTCCACTAAAACACCTTTTAGCTTAAATTTCTTTATCCAGGGGCCTATTTAATTCTGAAAATATTGAGTTTTTTTTAAATAAAATATTACACACCATTTTTATACAAGGATTACTAGGATAATTCATGATTTTGCCAAACTACGTCCTCACAAGCTAAGTTTTCGGTACAGAGTGATGTCATTCTCCTTTGTCAGGATTTCCCTCCCTTTATTAGGAGTTCCCCTTCCCAAACAAAAGAGGATTACATCATTATGGACAATTTTAGATAAAGAAGGATGATGTCGCCGCCACCCCCCCCCCCCCCCCCCCCCCCCCCCCCCCCCCCCCCCCCCCCCACCCCC